>JAHBCN010014548.1:0-22325 GCA_019359885.1 Listronotus oregonensis
AAAAAGGGAAAATTTTTAAAGGGTTTATTCTGAATTTTATGCCTAAAAGGGGGTTTTTTTTAGATATACATTTTTTCCAAAAGGATTCAACAACCCGTCATCTCATCCTACTTCACAGCCAAAACCCAAAAATGGGCTATGGAATATGTAAAACTGTTCAAAAAAAGATTCCTTCCATTTAATTTTTAAAACCCATTTTCAAACTGCTGAATTTTTTTAAAAAAATTAAATTTTTTTGAAATCTAAAACAATTTTAAAACCGCATTTCTTCACTTTGCTTTTAAAGGTTTTGGGTGAATATTATCATGATGTACAGGGTAAAAAAAGATCCCAAAAAAAAAATTTTATATGCCCTTTTTTATTAATTTTTTTTGTAATAAATGGGTTGTTTAAGGGCCCCATATCAATTTAAAAACGTTTATGCCTTTTTTGAATTGAGGCCTTTGGGGTTTAAACACTTCTAAACGTAAAAATTTTGGAATTAATTTAAAAAAGCTATAAGGGGAAAATAGGACGGATTTCAACGAGTCTTTCTTTTTCGGAAATTTTTATTTCTGATTTTTTTTATGTCCGCACTTTTCGATGGGTTATAATTTTATGAGTATACGGGGCCAAAAATAACAAAAATGTAGTTAATTTAAAATCAAATAGGGGTATTATTGAAAAAAAAGGGGGTTTTTTTAAAAAAGGGGCTTTTTAGTTTTTAAATTTTAAAAAGATTTCTCCCGTTACTCGATTTATGTTTTTTAAATGCCTGATAGATAAATTCAATGTATCAAGTAAACTTTTTTTTTTTTTTAAATTTTTTACTTTTTAAAATGGAAAACTAAGTTAAAATCAATTTAAAAAATATAGTGCGGTAATTTTTTGGCCACCAAAAGTTTTTAAAAATTTAAGCCAAAAAATTTTAATTTTAAAAAGTTGCGCAAACAAGGCCGTTCTGTACCAAGTTGCGGTAATTATGGTATCATAATAAATTTGAAAGCACTTTGTTGATCACTTCGATATCATTTTAAAAAACCCCAAATACCCTTATTTATGTTTTAAAAAAGGAAAACGAGGACGTTGTTGGGAATTCCCCAGTCAGACCAATGCCATAATAACGACGCATTTTTGCTGAATAAGTTTACAGGTATTAAACAGCATAAATCAATTAACAGTAGAAATCGTTTCGATATATTGACACAAGCTTCAAGGCCATTTTTAAAACAAAAAACACATATATTATGGCCTTTGGCCAATAATTTACCCTATATTTATGATTTCAAAATCGGGCCTTTTTTTTTTTTTTAATATCAAAAAATTAAAACCTCCGAAAATTGTGAGGACATAAAAATTCATAAAATGAGTTTTGAATAGAACACTCGTTGAAATCCGTCAATCCATTTCCATTTATAGTTTTTTAAAGAATTGAATACCAGAATGTGACGTTTAAAAGTATTGGAAGCCAGAGGTCCCAATTCAAAAAATGGCATAAACGTCTAGAGAAATTTATATGACCTTGGCAACCCAATTTTAACGCCAAAAAAAAATTTCCATAAATAAATCAATTTTTTTTTTTTTTTGCAGCACTCTTTTACACCCTGTACATCATGATAATATTCATCTTACACAACTAAACAATAACAAAATAAAAACGGGGTTTTTTAAAATTTGTTTTAGATATTAAAAAAGAATTTTTAAAAAAATTAAGGGTTTTAAAAAAGGGTCTAAAAAAAAAATGGTACGATTTTTTGTTGAGCAGTTTAGTTCAAGGGGGGCGGACACCCTGATGGCATGTTTACATAATAATGGTCCAAAAATCGGCCGCCCGGGAAGGCTGAAAAATGCAGGAAGGCCTTTTTTGGGATTTTTTCAGGAATTTCAGGAATTTTTCAGGCATTTCGAACCCGCCGAAGAAGTAATTGTCAATGACCGGTGGTTGTTGAAAAGAAACCTAACAAATTAATAATTATGAATGGGTATTTTGTTAAAATGAATTTTTATTGTAATGAATAATATTTTATAAATAAACAAATTAAAATTAATACTATTTTTATTTAATTTTGGGAAAATACTTAAAAAAGTTTTTTTAAAATATATTAGCATAGCAGCTTCAGGTTCAAATTTTTTTTGTATTTGTTGACATCGTTTTTATTAAACCATCCTTCAATTTTCTTTTGTTTTTTCTACACGTACTCAATCTATTAACGTATTTATTTCTTTGATCTGATTTTTTTCCCCCCGTTCAAACAGTCGTTTAGATTTGAAAAAAAATTTTTTGTTCCTTTATTTTATTTTGAATTCACTTTGACAATGTATTAAATTGTCAATTTTACGATTTTTTTTTAAACGGAATAGTTTTCTTTAACTTTAAAATTTTCTTTATAATCCCAATAAGAGCGGGTAATTATTTGCTTTTCTTTTCATGTTTTCAAGCTTTCCGTTATATTTATGTTTAACAAATATAGTTCAGATTCCAAATTTATATTTTTCTTCAATAATTTAACATAATTTGTGTAATTTATAGAATTTGTTAAGTTACTTGCAATATTTTCATATTCTTGTAATTTTTCTAAACAAAAATCATTTACAGCTAATTCGTTATCATACAATTCTATGTATTTATCAAGTTCTGATGTGCATTCCTGATATAAACCCAGACTTGTGTTGTATAGGGTGTTGTAATCATTTTTTAAATAACTATAATTTTGGCACTCATCAGAAAACACCAAAGAAAATATTGTGCAGACAAAGAGTAAAACAAGCGACATGTTTAAGCAGTCACAGCTGAATGACACATTCTTAATAGGACTTTATTTAAATATATTAAAAAGCAGCAAAAAGGACATCTGTTATGATAAAATTACACTATAAATCATACTGGTACAATCAAATATTTTATTGAATATTGTCTTTATTAATCCAACTGTTATTTTTTTCATTAAAACCTAACCACTTGACAAATACTTTATTACCTTTACGTTTGATAACTTTTTCAACTAGGTAGATGTCATTGTATTTAACTTTTTGTAATTGAGGTTCATAAAATCCACCTTTAATATCTTGTTTGTTGATGTCTTCAAGCAAATACGTCACAGGATTTGTAAGATGTACCTTTTTAATTGTAAATATTTCCGTAGACCAGTTGGGCATGTACTTTTTATCAAAAACACCTCTAAACTTGGAAATTCGCACCGAATCGCCTACTTTAAATTTTGGTTTAGAGGTGACTTTAATGTGACTATACACAGTGCTCAGTAACATTTTTTCATGTTTTTTAGTTACTTCAGAAGGCTTTAATCCAATGGTTCTATGTTTTTTATTATTATAGGTATTAACAATGCTTTGTAGCAAATCTAACCACTTATATGAACCCTGTATACTAAATTCCTTCCACATCATTCCTTTAAGAGTCCTGTTAACTCGTTCCACGATTGAAGCTTTTTTTCACTATATACAACATAGTGTTTTATGTGATACTTTTTCACTAAATTTTGTACCTCTTTACCAGTAAACTCACCACCTGAATCTGTACAAAGATGGTTTGGGTTTTTTGAACCCTGAAGACATTTTCAAGAGCCTTAGCAACTTCTTTGGATGTTTTTGTTTTAAGTGGAAAAGCCCAGACAAATTTTGAAAAGCAGTTTATTACAACCAAAATGTATTTATAGCCTTTGTTTTCCTTTTCATATTCTTTCATATCAACCAAATCAGCTTGCATTAGGTCCAATAAAGATTTAAGTATAACTCTACGTCGCTTAAAATTTATTCTTGCTGGTTTATGTAATTCTTCCACAATATGTCTTTTAATGTTTGACATATTGAAAAAGTTATTCAATAATGTTGGCTTCACGCAATTCTTCAATAATAGAATTAATTTCGTTTGTGTGACCTGTGTTGCCTGATGTCTGCGAAGCAAGTAATAATTTTAATCTATCAACCAGTTCATTTGGATCATCCCAAAATACGTAATCAATCGGTTTATTACTGAGTTGCATCATTAGACCTTCACCTTCCTTACTAGTCCCTTCATCAACTGACAAAGGCTTTAATAATAATGGTTCAATAAATTTTTTGAATTTTGTATTATTACTTGATTTAACATTTTTAATGCATTGGTTCTCATCAAAATGCGAGCATAGTTTTGAGCATCACTTTTAGTATATTTATTAGGAACATTGCGATTGAATAGTAAACCGTAAAGTCCTTTAGTACCTTTGTAAGTTTTACCAGCAATTACCAAGTCAGGGCCATCAAAATCTATTCGTTTATTTCCTATTGAAAATTTTTCAATATCCTTTTCATATTTTACTCTAAATTTTCCATCGGAATCTTCATTACTTGAATCGGTAACAAACCTTTTGATGTATCGTAATGGAAGACTATTATACTGGTCATAATAATCGGTTAAAGATTTTTCTGAAATTGTTTTATTAAGTTGATCCTCATATTCGCGTTGTTTTTGAGCTTCCTCTTCGTTTATTTCCGCTTCCACTCCCTTGACTATTAATTTTCTCAAATCTGTTGGTTTATTGGTAGAGGAAAAACTAAGTTTTCTCTTTCTACGTGGTACTGTCATAGGAATATTTATAGGAGTATCTTCTAGTTTAATTACAGGTGTAGAAGTAATTATAGGTTCCGACGCTACTGATTCATTTTTTCTTGTTTATTTTTAAATTTTTCTTCATTATCATATTCTTCTTCTTCACTAAACTCTGACATATCAGAATATTTTTCTGGTATGACAGAAGCTACATGTTTTTTTTCCTTTTTAACTGGTAATTCCAATCGGTTTTCAATTTGTTGCAAATGTTTCGTTATGGGTTGAAATAAATTTTCATGTGCTGCTTGTGTATGTTTTAATATACTTAATTTATTTTTATATCTTTCCTCTTTAAAATTAATTTTTTCTTAATATTTTTTTCATTCTGTTCTTTTTTAGGAGCCATCCTAAACGTTTAAAGTCTAAATGTATAATAATATGCCAGTGCTAAATGTACATGTATTTATCAAAACCATAACGATATCGACCATCATTAAGATTATTGTCCTTGAAAATAGATAAAAACCCAAATGGAGTTCTCCAACAATGAGAACAGATGTTTTTAAAATTTTCAAATGACATATCAGTACCCACGTGATCTGTGTAAATATGTTTAAGATTCATATCATCTTGTTTGAATAATATTAGCACATTAGCATTATCTCTTATTAAATGTTTAGGGATTTTAGCATAAGTTTGACAAAGATAGAAACAGTCAATATTATTGTGACGTCCCATGCTAAAATATTCTCTAATAACAGCTTGTTTGCTACAAGCTACATCATCAAAAATAAAAATGGAATTGGATTTTGCTTCTGACGGTGATATAATTTCTTCATCATTACTATATGCATAATAACCTACACCTCTAATAGGAGTCAAGAGTTTCTCCAAATATCCGTATTTAGGCTGGTATAATGATTTGGAATACAAATAGACATTTTCAAATTTAAGTCCGTTAGGATGTTCTAAAAGGGTTAACATAACATTTGTTTTTCCACAATTTGATGGACCAGTAATGATACCTCGGATCGTTGATGGTAACAAAACACTATGTTTAATACTTTTGTGAGTATCAATATCGTGATTACCAACGGGTAAGGTTGTTTTTTGTTTTATAATCCTCTTCATACTAGTGCTGAACCGATAATAAGCATAAAAGACTGTACTTGTATTATATATATTTAGTAGAAATTTAGTTTTCGTTGGACAAACATGAAATATTATTTATGTCACAGTGATATTAAAACCGGAGACGGTATTGTAAATTCTGTTATTAATAAGCTGCCATTTGAGTTACATTTACCCGGTTACAATTTCTGCGGGCCTGGAACCAAACTACAGAAACGTTTAGAACGCGGTGATGTTGGGATAAATCCTCTAGATGAAGCATGTAAAGAGCATGACATTGCCTATGCCAACAACAAAGTGTTATCCGACCGTCATCATGCAGATCGTGTACTACTTAAAAAAGCTCTAAATCGAGCTCACGCAGGTGATGCTACTTGGAAGGAAAAATTAGCAGCTGCAGGGTCTCTGCTGTCATGCATAGCAAAATAAAACTGGGGATGGGTAATAAATATAAAGCTGTTAATCAACCTAAAAATGATCAGTCTTCCATCAACATGAAAACTAACAAGTTGATTATTAATAAAACCGTATCTGTTATGCAACATACTATAAAATTAATGAATGATTATTCAAGAAAAGTTGAGTCTCTGCTAAATGACTTGACTACATTGCAAGAAAAAACAGTTAAACAAAACAAATCTAAGCATAGTGAAAAGAAACCTAAAAGGGTGGTAAAAAATAATAAGGATGATAACAAAAACATTGATAATTATCATGAAAAATTGATTAGACAAAAAATGCTAAACAACAACAACTCATCCAACAATTCAAGAAAACGAAAATTAAACAGTTTTGATGATATTCCCATTAAAAAACAAAAAATATTGGAAAATGAATTAAAAGATGATTTAAAACAGGAGCAACATGAAATAACAAAGAAACTTAATGAGACTGACCTAGTTGAGACTAATAATAAGAATAATAAAAGTTTAAATTAGACTAAATCAATCATCAGGTTCTACCAATTTAAAGAACCTTAAGTTAGCAGTGATAATGATGATGAGGATTTGTTTTAACAAAAATAAAGACTGTCAATAATAATAATAATAATAAATATAAAATTTTCATATAAAGCGTAGTCCACTGAGAACCTTTAACCAATCAAGACATGTCGAAAACACAAAGTAATAAAGTATCAAGAAAAAATAAAAAACAGTCAGCAAAATATAATAGAAAATCAGTGTTAAAAAAACAAAACCATAAGTTTTAAAACTTTAAGCACTAGTATTAAAAGGCATATATTAAAACATAAACCAAAAACTTTTACTAGCGCTCTTCAAATTGCCCTTAAGTCAGCCGAAAACAAAAAAGTTAAACGACCAAGAATAATTCAAATTCCAAAAACTGGTGGTGTGTTGCCCTTGATACCAATTTTTGCTGGTTTAAGTGCTTTAGGAGCCCTAACAGGAGGAATAACTTCAATAGCAAAAGCTGTTAATGAAGCTAAAGCTGCGAAACAAAAGTTAGTAGAAAATCAACGACACAACAAAACCATGGAAGCCATTGCAATGGGTAAAGGTCTTTATTTAAAGCCATACAAATCAGGTTTGGGTCTTTTTTAAACCGTTGTCCAAAACTGATAAACTACCAGTAGTACTGCCTAATCGTGCTTTAACCAACGTAGATTTGGAGTTTTATGCTAAAAAAATTAAAATACCAAATTTTCGAGGAGTATTTATGAAAGATAATCTACCTACTAGGATTCCAAAAATGAATCAGGATAATTAACCTTGACAACAATTCAGGACCTGGAACTCACTGGACTGCTTATAAAAAACGTGGAGCTACTATTTTGTATTTTGATAGTTTTGGTAATTTAAAACCACCTCTTGAAACGCAAATCTATTTTTATTCAAATGGATTTGCTAATATACTTTATAATCATATGCAATATCAATCGTATAATACCTATAACTGTGGACATTTATGTTTAAAATTTTTGTATAATTCTTTTTAATAATAAATATTTGTATTTAAGCGTTTTTGTTTTATTTGTATTTTAGCTGTTGAGCCGTTAAGTACAGTTAAAATGTCTTATACTTTTTTGTTGTCAGGGCAAGAATCAAAGCTTTCGGCTAAAATATATCCACCTATAGTATTAAACGAAAACGATGATTATGTTTTGGGTGTAATAAATTTTGAAAGCTATAACTCAATTCCAAATGTTGATAAAACAAACAATAAATTTCAAATTTAACTTTCTAAAATTTTTTTAATAATTTAAAACTAAAGCAAACATTTTAAAATTAAAAATATACAATTATTGTGGCAAGACCTTTGAATCTTGTTTCAGGAAGAATAAAAACGGGTATTATTTCTAATTTAAACATAAAGATCCAACCCGAATTTTTAAGAAAATGCTTTGAAGTTTTTCTATTAAAATTAAAAGAAGTAAGACCTCAATGTTAAAAGTAATGTTTTTTTGCTGGAACTTTTATAAAACCCCAAAATAACGAAACTGTTTAATATTTCCTACTCCAAATAATATAATTGATAACGGTACTAATTTGGAATTGTGGAAAGGGACAAAATGTTTAAAAAAATTTTTAACAAGTTAGAGGAATTTCAAGAATGTGATTCGGGTTGGAGTTTGTACAATATTTTGCATTTAAAATAAATACCAACAGATACAATCCAGTTAGGGTGGTATTCAACATATGTACATTTACCATTATTTATCCAAAGCACTAGGAGTGTAATTAATGTAAAAAATAACGATCCGTTTTTGTTTTGTATTCTATTATGTGTGTTTATATCCAGCCCAGCCGGTAAAAACGAATCGAATATCTTCCTATCCAAATTTTCGTAATGTTTTAAAACTTGACAAATTTAATTCCCGATTGCTTTAAAAGATATTCCCAAATTTGAACCGCTAAATGGTTTATCAGTAAATATTTTTACTATAAGTAATAAAAAGGAAATTGTACCATTAGCATTGAGTAAAAATGTTTTTAGTCCTGAATTAATTTTTAATGATATCGGAAAAATTTAACCAAGGAGATTATACTGAAAGTAACCCTTTTCTTTATTTTGAAAATATTAAAAAATATCTTTTATTTAAAATAGTCAGGTGGTAAGTAAATAATAAAAATGGTTTGAGAGGGCCAAACCATTTTCACACCTTTTTTTAAATAGACCAAATCGCAAATTTAAAAAATTAAAAAAATTTTACCAAAAACCCAATAACTTTTTAGAATAAAGATATTTCGTTTGATGATAATTATAATACACTGTTTCACTTACAAAAGCTGGCGTTTCACAAACACAAATAGTGTCAAAAAGGCATGAGGTTTTCACCATTCAGCAAGAGAAACTTGTTTAAATCCCTCAGATGATAAAGAGAATAGTTAATTATTTATATACCGACAATGTTCCCTGGAGTTATGAATAATTATTTTTTTACAACAAACGACTTTTTGTAATGTTCTTTTTTAACAATGATATATATAATAAACACCGCATTTTTTCATTTTTTTAAGCCTCTAATGTTTGGAACAATATATTGCACTTTATGCCTAAAGCTTTTTTTGATCAGAAATCAATTAACCAGCACAAGGCAACATCATCAACAACAACAACAACACCAAGTCCCATATCAACATCTCCAGTTGCTAACCTTTATTGTGCAGAAAGTCCTCCGAACTCAGCAGAATTGTTAACACCACCATTAGACAAAAAGAAGCAGAAAAGGAACGTATAATTTGCAAATTTAAACGACAGCCTCTATATAGATTCGATATTAATAGGACGTTTTGTTCCTTTAAAGCACACACATTTTCATCAAACGATCTAATCCGTCTGACAAATCATAGTTTAATGGACTGTCAGACACGTCAAAAGATGCTTCGTTAAGACCACTTACCAGAGATCGCCTATGATTATGACTCTGATGAGACAATTGCAAACGATTAAATGTTAATGTATTTAAGTGTTTAATATATTGTTAATTAGCTTATAATAGTAAAGATGCCTGTACCAGTCACATCAAAAATGTCCTAAATGTCTGAGTTGTACAGACTTACCACACAGAATATGCTTAGATGTGGTATCAGGCATTTGTTAAGATAAATGATGGTGCTAAACATTACCATCACAATATTTTAATAGCAAGGAAAAAAAAGGAGAAGAACGTCTTCGAAATAACTTTAGATAATACAAGTGAAATTTTATATTTTTTATGTTAAAAAATCACTAGCCAAAAGCTGTTTTTATCCTTAATGTAATTTTAGAAATTTTGTTAGTTAAAGCAACATATTTTGTAGAGCATGTTTTAATTTAAATAAACAATTTGCAGATTTTTAGTGTTGTTTTATTTTTTTTTTCCAACGTTAATATTATTATAAATTTAGTTTACATGATTCACCGCTAAAAATAAATTAATCCACATTGTCGATTTAGATAAGAACTTTTTGTTAGTATTATTATAATTAATTTAAATAAAGTATTATATAATTTTAAATAAACAATTAAACAATTTTAATTTGTTTTATTTATCAAAATTTTCATTTAAAGATTAATCACCCAAAATTAGTCATGTGGTTCGCGCGCGTGAAATATGACAGTTGACAGGTGACAAGTGATAAGTGACAGCTCCCATTCTTTTCACGCATGCGTATAATCTTAGATCTCATTCACGTAAATTTCCTAAGTCACGTGGTTTTGACATATGACAGTTGACACGTAACATTTGACAAGTGACAGCCACCATTTTTTTACGCATGCGCACTACAATCTAGATAATGTGACATAATTGAGTCACGCTTGAACGCCTTTTCAACAGCCTCTGGACTTAGCAGCACTTCTTCGCCACAAGAAGTGACGTCAGCCGATCTTTGGACCAGTTATTATGTAAACATGCCATTAGGGTGTCACCGGCCCCGCTTGTTTAACTACTGATATAGTATCAGATAAGTTAAAATAGATGTATGACATCACGAGGCTGCTTCCGCTCAGCGCGCGTCCAGGTGCATGGCAACACAGCAATGGCAACGTGGCACGTTATGGTTACTATGCAGTGGAAAGAGTGGTATATTGTTTAAATTCCAATATAATTAAAAGCAGCATATTACAAAGCGGTTTTTGTTTATGGAAATTGAACTGATAATACAACGCGGGAACCGCAGAAAAAAGTAAAAAATAATTAGGTATCAAAATTCACATCTACATACGACGATAAAAATTACAACGGTATAATTAAAAACGAATATTAAAAAGGTTAAAGTGGTTTTTTGGCTAAATAACTTGAATAACAAAAACCGCTTTGTAATATGCTGCTTTTAATTATATTGGAATTTAAACAATATACCACTCTTTCCACTGCATAGTAACCATAACGTGCGACGTTGCCATTGCTGTGTTGCCATGCACCTGGACGCGCGCTGAGCGGAAGCAGCCTCGTGATGCCATACATCTATTTTAACTTATCTGATACTATACCTCCATAGCTCCGCGGTGTTGTGCGCTGGACTGTGCGCTAGGATGAGATGACGGGTGGTTCGAATCCTGCTAGGTTTTTATTTAATTATTTCCAATTTAACCCTGATGACCTGTTGACGTATTTAATTTCCAAAAATGACCCAATGACCATGATGACGTCAGATGGGGTTCCCTTAATGGCAGCTAGTATGGTTAGATGATATCACTCTACAAAAACTACCCCTATATATCACTCTACAAAAACAACCCCTATTTTGAGTAAGGGTTAAGGATGGTCATAAAATTGCAAAATTAACCTTGAAATTTTCCCATGTATTTCTTATGGGAAAACTACCCTTATTGCCGTCATACCGGTGTAGCATAACTACTGTAAATAAATCAAAAAGTCGATAGCACTTGTGTGCACTAAAAATAAGACAAAAAAATCTATACGGGGGGTCCAGTAAAGGAACACATTTTATAAATCTTGTATATTATAAATTAAAGATCAACCTAGAAAAAAGCTGCTTAATAATAAAAATTATTGTCAAAGAAATTGCTAGGTAACAATTTTTTTTTAAATTGCTTAAAAAAAAATAAAAATCGTTTTAATTCTATTTTAGCTTTATTTTTGAAAATTTTTAAAATTGATTCACCATTTTTATACTCTGAAAGCAAGCATGTATACAATTTTTTTTTGTGTTTGGTTTTTTGAAAATGTTTAAAACTACTATTTCTTTCTGTGATAAAAGTGGATACTCTAAAGCCGTCGATCGCGAGCTACCGATAGCTGACAAAGATAATATTGGCCTGGTAAAATCTCTAAATAAGAAAACACACCTAAAATGTGATTTTTACCCAAAATATGTTATTTTTCAGGTCCAGAGAAACAACATTTAAATTAAACTTTTTTTTCATAACCATAAAAAACGGGCATTAACTTAACTTGCATTTGGTCCTTAAAATTTTTATTGCTCGATCTTCATAATTTTTAATATGTTATCCTTAAGATAACTCTGAGTGTCTTACAAAAATTTAAAATTTTAATACATTTTTATATTCTGCAAGCAGAGAAATTATAAAACGGTACTTGTGAAACAGCCTGTAAAATTATAATAAAATATCGAATTATATAAGTTACTTGAAGTTATCTCAAGAATTGCACTTAAAAACCTTATGAAGATCTAACATCGCAAGTTTTGAAATACAGTTCGACAAATGGTTTCATTTAAGGGTGGTTTCATGTTGATCTCAGAAATAACATATTTAAATTTGAAGTATTTTTACCAAAAACCAATTTGAGTTACAGCACTGTAAAATGAGGGTAAAATTATATTTTGCGGCTCATGCTCCGTGCTACACTCTTTGACGCTTGATTTATCATTTGGATTATGTAGTATCATTTGTATCGTAGTTACCATTTGTAAATATAAAACTAGAGATGATCCGGTTTTGTAATCCGATAAGTAGAAATTGATTTTCTGGATTAGATTCCTTTTTTCCTTAAAAAAAATCGTAATTCGTATTGGTGATTCGATTCCTTTAAGAGGATCCGGATCCGTAAATCGATTCCTTTTTTAAAGGATCCGTCCCATCTCTGGCAAGCAGTAATACAAAGGTAAGACCTACTATTTTGGTTTGGAATGGGAAAAACAATATAAAAACCAAGACAAAATCCTAAATATTAAAATTTTTATTAAAAAGCTGCCCAATTTTCTCTTCATGAAAAATGCCTAAGTTGTTTATTATCTAATTTTTAACTATTATATATAATTCGTTTTTTTGTTTGAATTCTCTTTTCTTGTTGTTAATTAAATTTGTTTGCCCCCTAGTATCTTAATATATCCTAAGTTATTGCCTCTTGAGTCAACATCTACCTTGTTAGGTCTTCATATTTTAATTTTAATATACACTTCTTTGGAAAATATAAACTTTACAGCTTTTGATAAAAAGTCCAGTTATAAGAATGGAAGTAAATTAATTTTAAGAATTATTAAATTCTTAAGTTTTTACGCTCACTTTAACCGTTTATTAATTTTTGTAGAAAAGAATCTTAAAGAAAGATTTTATACAGAAGCTAATATTGGTTATATGATTAAATAGTTCAATAAATTTTTACAAGATCATAAAAACATATAAAAATAGTAGTTAGTAATATCACAAATATAATAAAGTAACACATATATAAAAAATAGGTAGATTTATAAAGAAAATAGGTACCAACATTTTTTCAAATTATAAAGTTAATACACCTTTTACACATGGTGTCCGGAAATATCGTTTAAATAATTCTAGGGGTGGGTCTACATGTTAAATTATGAAGAAAAGTCCATATCAACATAGGTCCACAAATGCGTCATGAGGTTGCTATGCCGATTCAAAGATGGCACCGGAATATAGGTTTTAATTTACATCTCTGGAACCATTTCAGATAGCTATCTGAGTTTTGGCATTTGAATTGCTTTCAATAATGGGTACTTTTTGGTGCTTTTACCGAATTATTATTTTAATCATTATTAAACATCATGTGTTTGCATTTTTCTTTAAAATTTCTGATTTCGCGGTATGAATGACATAAAAAAGGTATTTCTTTAGAAAACCTGCCAGGATAGCCGTTTTCGGGAAAACACTCGCCAAAGAAATTGGTGCATGCATGGTTACCCAAGCAAAAGAGTGTTACGGCATTTATTGAAAGGCGAAACAATATTTTTTATTACACTGTTGTTAACACAATAATAATCCAATAAACCCTATTTTTAAACCTTGTATTAAATTCATTTTCAACTAGATAATACTTTAATGTAGAAATTTTTATTATTATTGGGCGACCATTTATATACAGTGTCTCCCAAATTGGGCCTACAGTGTTGGTTAAATTAGGAAAGATTTAGACAATTTAATTGCAAAATTAAATCTGCTTTCAGAGTTTAATTATATTTTATGGTTTTTGAGATAATTAAGAAAAACCAAAATGGTGCATTTTTAACTTTTGCCTGTAGCTCGCAAACTACCAATTTTACGGTTTTAAGATTACTACATTTTTAGAACACTTTTTTAAAAAGAATTTAATTTAAGTAAAAATATTTTTCTAACTTTATTTGTTTTTGAGATATTTACCCAAACTTTGGATTTTCATACGGACGCCATATTGGATTTTTACATTCTTGAAACGAGCTCTTCAAGAGCTTTTCATTGATGTATCACAAGTCTAGGTTTTCAGATTGCTTAAAGCTCTAAAAACGATAATTTTTGTTTATTTGATAGTAGGCTTAGACTAGACTGCGTAATGGCCGCCCCGTTTCATAAAAAACAAATGATACGCATCCGGAGCGGATTAACCTAACCATAGACATTTAAGATTCTTAGTGATGAACTTGTTACCCTATGGATCTTTTGTGAGAGCGAAATTCAAAACTTATACAAAAAAAGTGATGCTGTTTGCAAAAATTAATACTTCCTAATATTACCTTAAACTGATATAATTAAACACAACTGTAAAACAAAAATGTATCAGTAAACAAGAAAATAAAATCACAGTACATGTCTTCCTCCATTTTCTACACATTTCTAGCATTTTTCCAACACCTGGCGGGTTACTCGAATAGGTATGGCCTCACTTTAGACCGTCAGTCACTTCCGGTCCCTTTGGCCAGACAGACACTTCCGGTCTTGACGTCACTATTTAGGAATCTTGTGCGACGCATTATTTAGGGCGTGGCCAATACTATCTGTCAAATGTCAAATGTCACACTCAAATGTCGCATGTCAACTGTCATATGTCGCGACCCACATGACTTAGGAAATTTAGCTTACGTGGATGAGATGTATCTTAGGGTCTTACGCAAGCGCTAAAAAATAGCGCCTGTCACCTGTCAAATGCCACCTGTCACCTGTCATATGTCAAAAACCACGTGACTTAGAAAAGTTTGCTTACGTGGGCTAGACCTATCTTAGGGTCTTACGCATGCGCTAAAAAATGGCAGCTGTCAGCTGTCAAATGTCGCCTGTCATCTGTCATATTTCGCGAACCACGTGACTTAGAACCTGCTTACGTGGATGAGACATAACTAAGGGTCCTACGCATGCGTTAAAATAATGGCGGCTGTCAAATGTTAGCTGTCACTTGTCAAACGTCAAGTGTCAAACCAAACATGTAGGGCCTCACGCTTAAGCACCAGGCTTAGGCGTGGAGTGTGGAACCTTATAATTATATATATTTATCTTGCAATTTTTGAATATTAAATAATAAAACACATTGTATATATTAAATTAATTTATTTAAACCACATATACAGGGTGAATCAAAAATAGGCTACATTTAATTTGCTACTAACATTACATAAAATTACAATACAACATTCTACTAACTATACTTAACCTAAAATTACAATTATCTCTATGTAAGGAAAAATATATTCTTTAAATCTTTCTTACAGATCCTATTAATGGTGAATATCTAACAAGTTTGTCATGAATAATTAAACAGTAGGCACTGGTGTTTGCGGGAAAGTTTTCTTTTGTTTTAATCTCTAGTCTTACATCAATAATACCAGAATTTAATATTTCATTCTGTCTTGAACAATCAATTACAATTAGAGGCGCATACTTTTTAAAGTTTTGGGAGTAAAAAGTGGTTCGTTTTCTGTCTCGTAGTAGCTCTCTTGAAATTCGGAATACATTTCATAAGAGTAGCTATTAGTCCTCTTGAAATCTCCAAATTTAAATTATCATACGGATAAAATTCTGAATTTAAATAAAGCTTTACATTTGATACATTACAATGATCAAATAAGCTACTATTTTTGTTGAATTTATCTTTCGGGCTGTTTGAAAACCTAAAATTATCCATCTGGGTCTTTCCACCTGCACCGAAGTCTTTATATTCCAGGTAAGTTGTTTTCCAGTTGGAACTGACGGATTTTCTGTGAGTTCCCAGCTTCTAAACTGATATCCAATTCGGTTCCATTTTCAATGAGTTTTAAAAGCTCTATCCTTCGACATCAAATACTGTAATATGTGGTAGCCTCCAAACAATCTTATCAATAGTAACTCCTACATTTTCTGCATCAGCCGTGTTAATAATAGCATTTATGTCAGAAGGGCTTCTTACTAACACCAATTCGTGCTTAACATTTATGAGTATTTTTGAAAGTCTTCAGCAAATCCTAGTAGGGTTCTTAGCGGCACACTAAAACTTCCAGTGGTCGGGTCAACGATATCGCAAGTAAAATCATCATCAATACTCCAGCCAGCATTTTTATATTTATTTAATTCGTTAGCATTGTAAGAAATATATCCTTTCATGGTTGCTGCTATTCCAGGATATCGTACGATCCAGTGGGGGTTTCAAAGTAATCACCAACATAAAATGTGTTATTGGTTTTATCAATATTAGGAATAGCATTAAAAATTTCTAAACTAATCAGACCAAGTTCATACTGCTAGTTTCATCCCTCAAACAAGAGGGAGTTTTAAATTTGCTTATAAAATTGAACTGTTACCACTCAAACTAAGGTATGCATGATGGCTCAATTAAGACTAGAAATATTCTGTATTTATATGTATTTATAAGGCTTCAAATATAGACCTAGACCACTCTTTAAGGGGCCCAAAAATAAACGTTTCAGTTTTCCAAGAGCTATGGGTTCCATTTTTCGTTATGTCGCTGAGACTTCCCCAACTTGGCTGCAGCATTCCTAGCATTGTTCACTGCATTTATTATCCCCGCAGTTCCTCCCTAAAAGCGCAATTTCGCTTAAACCGGCAAAAGTGGTACTAAAAATGGTAGAAAACCTCCGATTTTGGGGAGAGGCACAATGCCTGTGGGATGAACTTTTTTCACACCAGTAAATGCTTTTAAAGCTACTTCAGCAGCTGATGGAGGTCGTGAGGTTTTTCCAGCATCAGTGCATCCCTCGCTTTGTAAAAAGCAGTAATACCTTTGCTCTTCGAGCAGTAATTTTCTTGTTTGATTTCTTTTAAACTTCTGCATGTCGCACAGTACAAACTCTTTAGTAATACTAACTGTTATATAAGAATATTAACTAATAAATACATACCTCTCATACTCTGCAGTCATTGTTCATCAACCATTTAAATTACAAAAAACCATCTAAAGTTAAGAATATTAACTAATAAATACCAGCTTCTCTATACTCTGTAGTCATTGAGCACCAACCAGTCATTACGATACACGCATCTGGGAGGCTACTTGGAGAAAAGGGATTTTTGGTTAATAAAAATACAGTTATTTGAAAAACGGTATCGTTATTAGAAAAACAGCGCCGTTATTTGAAAATACAGTGCCGTTATTTGAAAAACGGTACCGTTATTTGAAAATACAGTGCCGTTATTTGAAAAACGGTACCGTTATTTGAAATCCGTTATTTGAAAAACGGTACCGTTATTTGGAAAAAGTGCCGTTATTGGAAAAGGTACCGTTATTTTAAAATACAGTGCCGTTATTTGAAAAGGTACCGTTATTTTAAATACAGTGCCGTTATTGGAAAATACAGTGCCGTTATTTGAAAACGGTACCGTTATTTGAAAATACAGTGCCGTTATTGTAAATACAGTGCCGTTATTTAAAAATACAGTGCCGTTATTGGAAAAACGGTAGCGTTATTTGGAAATACAGGGCCGTTTTTTGTAAATACAGTGCCGTTATTTGAAAATAAAGCCCCGTTTTTGGGAAAACGTGCCGTTATTTGAAAATACAGTGCCGTTATTAGAAAAACGGTGCCGTTATTTGGAAATACAGTGCCGTTTTTGGAAATACAGTCCCGCAGTTGGGAGATAAGGGGTGAGAGGTTGTTGCTAAAAACAATAGGGATATTTTATTAAAACCCTATACTTAATAATTTAAAACATGAGTTCTAAAAGTTTGATAAAGATATTCAGCGTCGAATAATGGAGGCAACCGAAAAGTATTCGAAAAATGTATTTGGATTTAAAGAGGGAATTGGGTGAGCGCCGAGGTGCAATTTGGAATATCAGAACTCCAGTGATCAGCGACCAGAAAGGCGGAGTTTTCAGCAGATCCAAACATTCTTCCTCCTTGACGAACATTCGCGAATGTAAAAGACTATATGACTTTAAAGCTGCCGTTATGAAAATGCTTTCATTGGAAATACTATAGACCTTTGGCAAAACAAATCCGAGTCGATGCAGTATGGGAAAAATTACACCATTTACACCCAAGTCTGTAAAAGACGGCAAAGGGAAACTTTTTCCCACAGTAAAAAAAAGCCACGTTTCCCACTAATTTTACTGGCCCTTGTTTAAAAACATCCGAGCTAGCTGCTCAAAAGAGGAGGAATATAAGATAACCAATTAATGCGAGACAGAGAAGATAGTTTCACCATGGCTCAGGATAGAACGATGGCGAGGAAGCTGATTTAAAAGAACTATTATGAACATAACCCTGACGAGTTAGAGTCGATCCTCAATATAACCTGTTCAAATGGATAGCATTTTGGGGAAAAATCCTTTAGGGAATATCTAGATCAGATGATCCGCTACCGAGAAATATTGAAAGGATTTATAACTGATACGGGAAACGAGTACGATCGCACATATTTAAAAATGATATAGCCACCCATCATCTAACTTTTGTGATTCTCCGAATTTAACGAACCGGATATTTATATTAAAGAAGAAAAATTTACGAAACTCCTGGAGTATATGAACTTTTATTTAAGACCAATCCATTAAAAAACAAATTGACAGCACTGGATAGGAACCTTTTCAAAATTATTTTTGCTAACAAATGCTAGCAAGAGAAATTTTAATGAAAAAAGGGAAAAAATGTGGGAAAAAATATCAAATATTGTAACAATTAAACCTTATGAACGTGTAAAAAGGAAAAAGCAAGAAACAGAAAAGGGACAAGCAATTACGAAATTAAAGTGCACAACAACCTAGGGTTTTGGTTCCAATCGATAGTCAGTCTGGTTTTTACCATTCAAAACATTTTCAATAAAAAATTACAGTTTATAGATCCAAAGAGCTTGTGGATAGATTAAAATTGTTAATGGGTGGTACTGGTAATAACTCTCAGAAAACGAGATTAAAATATTCTTGAAGAGAAAAGAAGCTGGATCATTAATAAACGATTAGACATAGTAAACAGATCATTAACATGACTCTCGACAAATTCGGACGAAATTTAACAACCTATCTCTAAAAAAAGCTTAAAAAAAAAATGTTTGAAAGATATTCCTGAAAAAAATTTGAGGTTACAGAAAAAAATGTTGTCCGAAAAAGGGGGCATCAAGGATTTTTATAAATGGTTTAAATTTACTATTATATGTTTCCTATTGAGATTTTAATAATTGAATATGTTAACATTGACTCACCTGTAAATACTTTTTTTAACAAAAAAAAACATAAAGTACCAACGATTTACTGCACAAGAGTTTAAATTTGATGATAAAATTGTTTTTTGGAGATAAACTTAAATCGCATACTAAAATATCTGTTGAGTTTGTCACGGTTAGTTTTTTTCCTAGGTTTGTTTTTAATAATTTAGTCCGTTTACCTTAATGCAGTTTGGTTTTCATTTTTTTAGGTTTGAGCTGAAAATTTCCCAAAATCTTTGATTTAACACCGGGGTTTTTGTGAATTTTTGGTTTTTTGCCTTTTTGGCCATTTTTTGGGAAAAAATCTGTGGGACTTGGTTCGACGCCGCGGGGGTCACGTGTTGTTTAAAATACCCCTTTCCCCTTGGGGAAATTCTTTAACTTATTCTAACTGGTATTTTCCGTATAAAAAGGGATTTTGTAGATTTTTGGGGTTTTCTTGGGGTGGTGGGTTTAGGGTTTTCATCATTTTTTTTATATATTACCCGGTTTGGGCAATCAATTTCAGTGAATTTTATTAATTTCCCCAATTAAACCAATTTGGGGTTTTTGTTAATTTATTGCAAAAATCCAGTTTTTTGTTTTTTTTTATTTTTTTTACAGTTACGTTAATTTACGCTAATTGCGTTAAAGTTTAATAAATCCCGGTTAGATGGGGCTTGTGTATAAATTTTTTGTTTCTTTTAGTATTAATTCATTTTCTGGGGGTTTAAATTTTTTTTGGGTTTTTTTAATTACTAAATTTTTTGATAAATTTTTTTTTGGTTTTTTTTAGTGTAATTAAATATCCTATTTCATAGGGTTTTATATAAAACATTTTGTAATTTTAGGTTAAGTATAGTTAGTAAAAATATAGTTCTGTAATTGTAATTTTATGTTAAATGTCAATTTTGGTTTGACCTTGCGTTTTACAAGTGACAGCGACTTTTACAGCCCCATTATTTTCCATGCGTAGGACCCTTTTTATGTCTCATCCTGCAGGTTCTAAGTCCCTGGTTCGCGAAATTGACAATGACAGGCCATTTTACACTACAGGGCCCCTTTTTTTTAAACCACAAGACCCCAAGATGGTCACCCAGAAAGCAAACTTTTCAAGTCCCTTTTTTTTGACATATGAGGGACAGGTGGCATTTGACAGGTGACGGCGCCATTTTTAGCGGCGTAAGACTCAAGAACATCTCATCCAGAGGGAAATTTTCTAAGTCACGTGGTTAAAAAAATTGACAGGTGACAGGTGACTTTGACGGGGGGGCGCCCTTTTTTTGGCTTTGGAAACCTAAGTCATCTATCCCCGTAAACTAAATTTCCTAAATCACGTGGTGCGACATATGACAGTTGACAGGCGACATTTGACAGGTGACAGGTGACATTTGACATTTGACAGATAGTATTGGCCACGCCCTAAATAATGCGTCGCACAAGATTCCTAAATAGTTGTTACAGTTCAAAAATTGAACTATAACAATTTTCGATTTAAAATACCTTTTTGCATAAATACCTTAAATGCGGAAAGCAGGGCTATAGTTTGAAATGTTGTTTATGACTAGCTATGGTCTGGGAATTTTTTGTGTTTATTGTTTATTGACCTTTCCTTATTTTCGGGGGATCGTTGAATTTTTGTGGTATTTTTTGTAGCCGTGTGGAGTATTTTAAATTGTTTTTCTTTAATTTTTAATTCTAAATCTTTGTTTTGTTTTGTAGTTTTGAAGTTTAAAATTTTGACGTTTTAAAATAAGCCAGGTTTAAGGTGAAGTTGTTTTCTTTTCTTCTTTTTTTTGGCTAAAATGACTGGCAAGATGTCGAAAGTAGCAACGCCGCTTGGTACCGTGAGAGGCGGTCTCGAAGTCGAGTGATTCCTAAATTTTTTCTTTTAGAAAGTTCTGACGAAACCGGTTATATCTGGATTTCGGGATTATATTTTGCAGGGCTGAATGGTTGTTTGTTAGTAATATCTGGGTAGTTCCTGGGGGCGAGCCAACCTTAGGAATGATGGCATAAGGCCAGCCAGCAAGCCAGTGATGGATTTGTGTGAGTTGGTAAATTGTAGCAAAAGGGTTTGGTACTGCGAAGGTCGTCCTTGAAAGAAAACGCGGTCGGTGAAAATAAGTTTTGGGGAAGCTTTTCTCTCCTGCTGACCACCAAGGAGACACACACGTGAAGGCAATGTTCTAAAAGTTAATTTTCAACCCTTGTTTTTGGGGGGTTTTTGAACAAATGCCTAAGTAAATTTCCCGTTTGTTTGTGCTAATTGTAGTACGTTGTTTCGGGGTGAAATGTCACGTTATCCGTATATTTTTTGGAAATTTATGTCTTCTTAAAGAAGGGGTTATACCAATGGAAAAATTGTATGGAACCTTTTTCTTCGTTAATGTCTTATAAAGGGGGGATATTGGCTCGTTAAGTTTGTGGAAAAAGGTAAAAAATTTTATATCTCACACGTTTTATAAAATTGCTACTTTTAATTTTGATCTAACTTTGAAAACTTTGTATTCGATTTTGGGGTTATGGTAATTGCGTAGTTAATTTTTGGGGTTTTCTTTAAATGGATTTTTTTTAGGGGGAACTTTTTTCTAAATTTTTATGCTAATTGGGTAATTTATGTCAGGATGTAATTTCTGTGTTTCAAAAATATTATACGTAACCATGCATAAAGCTTAGACAGTTGTTTTTTAGGGGTTTTTTCTTTCTACTTCTACTTCTTTTCTTTCTGTTATTTATTTTCTACTCCGGATTTTACCTCTGTTATTTCTTCGACTTGATTTTGTGTTCCGGCCAATGTTGCTTATGCCTAGCTCCCGTTTGAGTTAATGGATTTAATCCCATGCCTTATGTTGGAAATTCAAGTGACAAACCCAAATTGCCGACATTAGTTGCTGATGATTGACAGCTAGCTA
>JAHBCN010014549.1:0-22358 GCA_019359885.1 Listronotus oregonensis
AGTTCATTTTTCTTGCGCTTTTTTTATACCCTTCCAAAAAAATATTTTTTAAAGATGTTATTAATAAAATTTTTTATTCAAAATTCGTGCTAAATTTTTTTTTTTGTCAAAATATTTTTTTTCTCATTATATTAGTTTTTCGTAAGAATGGTAAGCCGGCTTAAAAAAAAAATAAAAACCTGTCTTTTTACGATGTTTCCATGCTACATATACAAAAATGAATTTTTAATTGCGTTTATCTTTATAAGACCTGAAATCTTCTTAAATTTTCCAGCATTTTATAGTATTTTTAATACCATATTTATAATTTAAAGATTTCTTAAGATGTTGCTTATGACCTAACTACCTTAAAGGACGACAGGGAAAAAAAATATGACCAAAGGTTTATATCCGAAATTTTTGGGGGGAAAATTTTGGAAAAATTTTTTATTCATGAAATCATAGATATAATCATAACCAATTTTAAAATATCTTGGACATAAATATTTTTTGTGAAAGGGGTTATCTGTTAAAACATAATAGCCCAAAAAAGATTTTCGTATATCCAGTTACCGGAAAAAATTTGGGTTTATAAGGTCAATGGTAAAAAAAAATCACAAGAAATGTTTACTGATAACGTCACTTCCACTAATTAGAATTTTTTACGGATAATTTTTTCCGGATTTTAAAACAATTTTTAACAATTGCCTAAATTTATGGAAAAAATTATCCGAAGGTAGATCTAAATAACAAATTTAATAGTTCTAACAATACACAAATAATTAATTTTTAATTTATTTGGGTTGCGCCATCTCGCGGTACTTTAAGGAACTTGAAAAAATTTCCCTTTTTTCTTGTTTTTACTAAAATATTCTGTTTTCAATTTAAAAATAGTTTCAAGATAAACATTTGATTGATTTACTGTAAACTGTACAAACAACAAACGCGTGGGTCAGATCTTTGAACTGAATATTCGCTCCTCGGTCAATGATCACGTGGAGGGCACCGCCACTTGCGGCCCCCCTAATTTCTTTCTTGTAGAGCAACTTATGCGACACCCATCCGCAAAACTCCGCATAGATTTACAGATGCATAAGCGCATACGGATGTCCAAATTGATGGGAAATTTTTTCAAATTGGGATCGAATTTTCCAACTCAAAGTTTTTTAAAAAATTAATTAATATCGGCTGTAAAATTAAATCCTTATTTTTTTTTTCTTGTTTATTATTTTATTCAGACAAGCTGAAAAATAGATTTCAGAACATATTTTTATTTCTATACAAAACTCAAATAGAAAATGCATTGTCCATTTCTCTTTTAAAATCCCCCCCTGATATACTGTGGCACGAGCCGCCACTGCTCATTTTTTTTGAAATTATTTGTAAAAAGGAACAAAGCCCCTTTATTATTAATAAAAAGCCATCCGTAAGACTTTCCACATCTAAGAGCCCATTACACAAATAAAGCCTTCCTATTCCGACAAACAATTTGACTGAAATTATTTGAAATTTTTGCAGATTTAGCCACGATTCGAGTTCTTCCCAAATTTCCCTAGGCAAATTCACAAGAAAACCCTGGATTTAGGCAAAACTGGGTTATTTAAGTGAATAAATCAGAACTCGTAAATGTCCTGCTCACCAGGTGTAAATGTCTGTATTTAATGAGCCTGATTTTTTGTTTCTTTGATCAAAAATGTCGGGTTCCCTTTTTGCTCCACATTATCATCTTAAAAATGAGAAAACATTAACAAGATAAATTTTAGTTTTTTTTTAGAATTATTTCAGGTATATTTTACCAAAATCAATAATTTTTTTTTTTATACATGTTTAAAAAAGGGGGTTTTTGACAGTAAACAAGTTTAAAATTGTTTTTTGGCCCCTGTGTGCAAGGAAAATTTTTTTTTTGCACACGGTTCTGTCTTTCAATATGATTTTTATGGTTTTTTTTTTATGTCAAAAATATAAAAAACCAAAGTAGGCTTTATTCCATAGCAACCGTCTAGTTTTCTTGTTTTGTTGATTGATACCAATTTAGATAAAAAAATTTTGATTTGCGAAAAAAAGTCCGATTCAAGAAATTCTAAAAAAGCGAGTTTAATTGTCCCTTGACAAGGAAAGTCCTTGTCTAAGCGTCCCCCCAAAAAAAAATTTGAAGCCGAGTTACATCGATTTATGAAGGGAGAAACAAATAATCAAAGTTTTCCAAAATGTTAGTTGGTGTACTTTGAAAGCTGTCAAAAAACAAGTTTAAAAAGGGGGGTTTTTCCTTCAAAAAATGGGGAAACCTCATTTAAATACCAAAGGCACCCAAAAAAAGAAAATAGAAAAAAGTGCCGAATCCAAAAAGGAAAGATTTTTGTTTTCCAAAGAACCTTAGACAGAAATATTTCAATCAAGGTAGGCATCACAGTTATTTTATTTATTTTATGGTGCTTTTTTTAGTGAGAAGGTTTAGTAGGCAGGGGGTTCCCCAAATTTTGTTTTTAAATAGTGCTATTTCATAAATATTACTTAAAAAAAATAAAAAAAAAGACTTATCATTTTTTTTTTTTTCAGGCAGTGGTGGATCGGACCTCTGGGGGATGCCAAGGAAAATTTGTTTTAAAAAAAAAAATACTTTTGGCAGCCTGTTAAAAACGAGAATACCAAAACGAAGATCCCAGATCATTTACAGTGTCAGGAATTTCACCATCTTAAAAAAAATATTCCCCTTCGACCTCCACTTGCAAACAGATCGTTTTTTCAATTATCAAAATGGAAAGCACTCGCCAAAAATTGAATTAAAAAAATTGGCGGTATGGCAAAAACATCGC
This sequence comes from Listronotus oregonensis, assembly GCA_019359885.1. Lineage (NCBI taxonomy): Eukaryota > Metazoa > Arthropoda > Insecta > Coleoptera > Curculionidae > Listronotus > Listronotus oregonensis. The sequence goes on from JAHBCN010014549.1 coordinate 2,793, forward strand.
CAAAGATGTTGGAAAACCCCGAAGCCTATACCGGGATTGCAGGGGTCGTCAAATATTGGTGAATTCTGGATCGATTTGTTGGGTCTGAAGCGCCATGGTGGATGGAAATCCGCTCAGTCCCGAAAGTTATATGATGACTCCCTTAGTAATAAAAAAGGGTGTTTAAAGGATCTCTCCCTTTCTCTGTTGGGCCCGCCACAACAGTTGGTAATAAAAGGGCCCAAGAAAACTGCAATTGCCACGACAGAGAACTGTATAAGCAAGGTGGAAAATGTTTTCCTCGTTAAAAATCGATCAACAAGGACGATTCCCGGAATAAAATTTTAAAATTTAAAATTTTAAAATAGTTATGAAGTTTCCTGTTTGCTAAATTATAGTCTGTAGTTTTTTTTTCATTTTTTTGTTTTGGTTTTTTTTTAAAAAAAAAATTTCCAAAAATGTTTTTTTTTTTGCGTCGTATAAAAGTATCTAAAAAATCGTTAGAAACCTTTTTTAAAAGCGAGATTTTGGGCCCCCCTTTTCGGGCCTCAATTTTCTCCCCGTGTAAAAAGGTTTTAAACCTTGTTGTTTAAATCTATTTTCCAGTGAATTTTTTTTTTCCAAAATGCATCGTAAAATAAAACATCCTTAAATTATTTTTTTTTAATTTTTGTTATTTTGTTTATTTGCAAGTTATTTGTTTTGATGATGCTGGTAACGGCGAAACACGTAACCATTTTTTTTTAATAACGCCTTAAAAAAAAACAACAAAAATTTTTATTCTTACATTTAAAGCATGTCCTTTTAAAAAAATAACAGGTTTTTTTACAAATTAAACCGCATATAATGTAAGATTTACTAGTTAAAAAAGCTTCCATTTTAAAAATTGTATAAGACATAGGTGTAGAAAATATCTTTCAAAAAAAAATTTTAAAAAAAACCTATTTAAAACAAGAACCAAATTATACAAAAATGGATTTTGTTTATTTTTGCAGTCCACGATGGCTATAATACTAATGTACCGCGGTGTCTTTAGTGTGATGAGAGGGAGTTTTTTCCCCGGGCTTAAATATTTGGAGACTAGGAAAAAGAAAATTCTGGGTACCAGGTTCCATATCTGGATATTTTGGAAAGAAAGAAGAAAGCAGGGTTTTCTGGTTGAACTGAAAAGGTGCATAAAAGTTGCCACGTTTGTCTGTTGGGGCTGCCAGAGCAGAAATTATTCGGCCAACCCCTAAAAAACTGAAAAAACCTATAAAAACGACAGATCCCAACTAGGTGGGCAAGAGGAGGAAACCCCTCTGTAAGCGGGGTCATTAATAAGAGAACAGCCTTTTTTTAATGGAGCCCAATGCCAAGGTTGTGGGAAACTCATTCCCAGACATGAAAAATATTCTAAACCGGCCGGGTCCATTTGGGATACCAAAAAGATACAAATTGAAAGAAGAGAAATACTTTCTGGCTGGAAGAAGACATTTAAGCTTAGTTGGAGCTGCTGAGGCTATGAATGTAATATTTTGGGGAGTTGAGGTTATTCTTAAAAGAAACCCCGGACGAGATTAAACGACTTTGTTCTGCAGAACTTGGCCGCTTATATGTAACGGATGAGCATTGGGACTTTTTCGCGACAGCGAATGGGACTGGTTTTGGAGGCACTAAACTGAACAAGATTTTTGGCACCCCCAACCAAGGTAAATTTGAGGTCTTTTGAAAGAGACTTCCGCATTGACCTACGCTTGGTTTTTAATTTAGACTTATTGACTAGTATGAATTGTGGAAGCAAGAAGATCGTTAATGTGTGAAGAGACAAAGTGGTTATAGTACTGAGCCCGGGGGGATTCCAGAATTAATTTGGTAGAAGGGGAAAATTGACCATCTACAATAAACGATATACGTCGATTAGAAAGGAACCTAGGAGTTAAGAGCAAAGCTTAGGTCGAAGACCGTAAAAAGCAAGTTTGATAAGAAACCCATTGTGCCAGACCTGAACGAAAGTCTTGGATATGTCAAGAGCAACGATCTGGGATTTTCCAAGGAGAGAAAAAACAGCTGTGGATCTTTTGTGACGGAACCATACTGTCTGTCATGTAAGATCTTGTGTTTTTTCCGATACTTTAAGATTTGGAAATTAATAAATTTTTCCATTACTTTGCAAACAACAGAAAAAAGAGATATTGGTCTTTGTTAGAGGGAGAATCTTGCATTCTTTCTTGGGGACAGGTTACACACGTACAGCTTTTCAGCTCTCCGGAAAAAAACCTGGACTTGATACTCTAATTTAATACATATTTTTTAAAAAGCATCTCGTCTTCAACAATTATTTGCATATCAAAAATTTAAAAAATTAATTTGTTTTCAATTAAAATTATGTAATTGGTGCGAATGAAATGATTTCTTTTGACAAAAAAATAATTTTAATGTATAAACACAGTAGGTACCTTGTCGCAAAATTAGAATTTCCCAAATGTTAATATTTTTTTTAATTTGCCAAATAATTTATAACGATTTTTGAATTTTTAACTCCCAACAGCAGTCATGTCTCAAAATGTTTTTTTAATGTTATTTGATATGAACTATTAATATCTGAAAAAATTTTTTTAAAAATCTCAATAACAAAAAAAAATCCCGAAATTATTTATCTTGGGACAGTCCACAAAAGCTGAAGGACTAAGTACCAAGGTATTGTGGGTCTCCCCAATGTAGTAAGCGGTAGTGTATTAACACGGGGCTTAAATTTTTTGGGGGCGATAATTTTGGGAAAAGAAGGGAAAACTTCTGTGTGCAGTAGGTTTTACAGCCTGGGCACTAAAGATGAAGGAAGAAAAAAGTGAAAAGTTCAGGGCTCCTAAATTGGGCGTAAAAGGATACATAAGAGTGGCACTACTTGTTTCTCTGTTAGTTTTTGGTTAGTGCTGCTAGTGGAGAAATTGTATCCCAACTTGTCACGGGTTTGTTTTTTTTCCAGGGTTTTTTTTAATAATTTAGTTTGTTTACCTTAATGCAGTTCGGTTTTAATTTTTTTGCACATTATTTTTTGGGAAAAGGCTCCAAATTTTATTGTAAATTTTGGGACTTGTCTTTCTATCGCCTTTGGTATCCTACCTTTGCTTTACGTTGCCTTTTTTCCCTTGCAGTATGGGTACTAAAAATTAACATAAGATACCTCGAGTCGATAGAAAGACAGAAGTAACCCAGCAATTACAAACCTTAACAGAAATTTAAATTAAATCTGTCAAATAAGAAAGTGACATAAATTTCAAACCATGTTGGTTCTTTGGGGGTACATAGTTCCTCATCCGAGACTCCCTGTGTTTCTGCCATTGGAACAATTCCCAAAATTCCTTATTTTTTTTTTATTCTATTTTATTTTATTTTTGATCTCGTGATACATTTTATTTCTTTTGTTTATTGATTTCATTACGTTGATTTTAGATATGTAAATCTTTGAGTCTGCCAATTATATTAAGTATAAGTTGCCTTAATTATATTTTTTTTGCTTAGGTCTTTGCCTATCAAGTGACCCTAAATTTCTTCATTGGTTATAAATGTTTTGTCATTACCTTGCTTCTTTAAATTTTTTTTGGTCTGCTTTTGGTTATTTGGAATTGATGCCTCCTGGGGCCCATTTATTTTGGTTTTCCCGTATACTAATTTTTTCCTCCATTCTTTTTTGATTCTTCTTCTTCTTAGCTCTTATGTCCGATGATCGTCGAAAAACTTCCTTTGGAAGTTTTCCTCCTTTCGAAGAAGGGGGGAGTTGTAACGGTTTAATTTTGTCGATGCTATGTTATGGTAAATGCGCTGGAAAATGGGAGAATTGCCACAGCTTTAAAATTTATTTTTTTTAAATATTCGAGCAATCTATCTTGGATGCGCTGACGAGTGGTTGGTCCGTTTTTTATTTTCAACTGCTGCCTGTGCCATTTTGCATGGGGCCGCTGGTGAAACGACATTGGTTTAATTTTTTTACTGAAAATTTGTGGTCATCCGTATGGGATTTTTAATTTTAAAACCCATAAAACTTGCAAAGGCTCCAGTTTTGTTGTTGTGTGAAAAATTTTTGGAAAGTAATGGTGAAATTTGCAAAGATAGTCTCTGAAAACGGGATTATTAGTTTTTATTCAACCCGCCCACTTCGAGGCCACATTTAACCGAAGTAAGTTTAATTAATTTTTTTTTTTTTATCTGTTAAGCACCATATTGATTGGTTTTTACTAATATTACTTTTGATTACTCAAATATTCCTACGTTTTACGAATTTTGAATGTTGGGAAAGTAGAAATGGGCATTTTTCCCAATACAGTTTGTGTTTTTTTCAGACGAAGGCAACTTATAACACTTTATTTTAGTTATTCTAAAATCTTACAGGCACGGCTTTAGTTTTACATTGTGGAAATATAAATTTGGTCTGTCGGGCCCTTTTTATAATAGTTTTTTTTCTGTAATGTTATAAATATCTTTTTTTTGGGAATTTCTTAATCAGTTTTTGGGGAATTGATATTGATAATTAGTTTTTCTCTTGATTATCTGTTTTAAAGCCTGTAAGCGTGGTGTTGGTACCCAGCGGTGCCGCAGCGCCCACTCCCCGGGGAACTTTTGGTCTCTGGAAGAGCAGACTGAAATGGAAGGTCAGGCGTCGGGTGTGGTTTGGTGTAGTGACCCTTTAAAGAGGCACTACATTGCTGGGCCCACACTGTTTTGGCTCGGGGTTCGGCCTATTAGCTGGACAGATGCTGGGGCAGTGCCACCATTCAGAACAACCTATAAATTTAGTATTATTTCTCGCAGTACTTCCTGGTACTTTTTGCTTGGCAGGCGCTATAGCTTTGTCCCCCTGCACGGTGGAACGTTGGGGATTCCTTTATTTACCTTATCTTTATCTTCCTTTTTTATTTTCCCCTTTTTAGTTATTATTTCTGTGGTGGTGTTCTGATTTCTTTGGGGGGGGGATGAGGTGTTGGGGGCTTTGTGGGTTAAGGAACGAGGCCCCCGCCGCATTTTCGACCAACCTTAACGGAAATTTTTTTTTCCTTTTGACAGCCAATTTTATTGTATATTTGGCATAGTTTCCCCACCACATCTTTTTCCCCGGGCTGACCACCCTTTGGGAACCGAGTGTTCCCTGAAATAATATCTGAAAACTTTTTTTTTGGGTTAATTATCTTTTCTTCCCATTCGCATTTACTTTAATACGTTTTTTTAAGGAATTAGTCTTTTTTTTAAAGGGATTGGTCACAACTTAGATTTCCGTTTTTTTTCCCCATGATTTTTTAATTGTTTTTAGTAGGTTTCCTTTTTTCTTATCTTACCTTTTTATATTCCCCTTTCCTTTATCTTTTCTTATCAATATTTTCTTTATCGTTCTTCGGGGAGATTCGAAACGAAACTTCCTTCGGAGTTTTTTTATTGAATACTTAATTTACCTCGGTTACCTCCTTTATCTCTATCCGGCAGTTAGTGCCTACCTGTCTCTGAACTGTCATCTCCTGTCAGTTTAATATTAGTTTTTTTATGTTCTTAGTTCTAGATTCGGCCTTTTTTTCGTTCCTTTTGGGGGTATCGCATGATCGTCGTAAACTATTTCCTGGAATTTTCCCCTTCCCAAGGGGGGGAGTATAACGGCCTTAATTTTGTTCATCAACATTAATTTTGGGTACATCTTTCACTATTGACTAAAAAGCTTATTAATGGTTGTTCTTTTTGAAACCCCCTTTTAAATTTGCCAGGATTTCCCCTCTAAAATTTTTTTTTTTGAATTAAACCTTTCGGGGTTCGTAATCAATTTTTTTTCTAGGTATTCGGTAGGCCCCCTATATCAATCCTCGACAGCATAGGTTTGTCTAGAAATTACATTTCCCCCTTTTGTTTTTTGGGCCCCTGTGGTAGGGTTGTTTAAACCTTCCGTTTTACCTTATTTTTTATTTTTTTTTTTCTATTCCCAACAGTTGTCGGGGGTCAAAGGGCCGAAGTTTTCCCCAGAGTCTCTTTGTGCGGTTTTTTGTATTTTATCCTCTTTTTAAAGTAAACATTGGTTATTATTCTGGATTGTTGATAATTTTTTTGAATATTTTTTGACAGTTCGAGGAAATGTTATTTGGGCGGTGGGTGGCAACTCTTTTTAACGATGTTGCTTGGGGGCGAAAAATTCCTAGAATTAGGCGATTGCGGCGCCCACGGTTTTTTTTGAGAAGGACAAAGGGATCGGCCTTTTTTTTAGCATTTCACGTAATTTGCCGAGAACGGGGAAAATTTGCAGCTCGGGGATTCAAGCCATCTTTTGGTTTTTAAATTTCCCAAAAACTTTCCCCATTTGTTCCCTTTTTGGTTTTTGTAAATTTTGTTGGTTTGCGTTCCTTTTGGCTGTTTCGGGAAAAAATCTGCATTGGGGGCTTGTAGTTCGACCCGCAGGGACCCGGGGCGTTTTCCCCCTTAACATTTTGGGGAATTTTTCAGCTTATTTTAACTGGATTTTCCTACAAAACGGTACATTAATAGATTTTTTGGTTTTTCTGACGCCTGGTGGTTCAGGGTTTTTTATTTTTTTTTTTATATTACGTCGCATTGGGCAAGTCGAATTTCAGTAAAATTAATTTTAATTCCCAATTAACCAATTTAAGGGGTTTGTTGAATTTTTGGAAAATCCGTTTTTTGAATTATTCTTTTGTTTTTTTTTTTTAAGTTCGTTAATGGCTACCAATTTGGGTTGTTTTAAAAATGTTTGATGGGTTTTTAGTTCTTTGTCATTTTAGTTTAATTTTTTTCGGGGTTTTAAATTCCTTTTTTTGGTAAAAATTTTAATTCTAAGTTTTTTTGTCATAATTTTTCTTTTGGTTTTCTTCAGGTTAAGTATCTGGGTGACTGTTCGGCCTTTTTTTTTAAATTGTAAATTTTTTGACCCGGAACTTTATCTTAAAAAAATTGTTATTTTTTTTTTACCTTATTTAATTAGTTTTGGGCCCACGTTAAAAAAATTTCATGGATATATTCCTTTTTTTTACAATAGTTAATGATTGTTATCTTTTTTAGGAATATTTCTTTTTTTTTCCAAGGAAAGGGAAAAGTTTTTTTTTAAATAGTTTACAAACAATTTTATTTTATGTTACTTTGTAAAGAGATTGTTTTTGTTTTTGTTAATTAACGTTGTTACTTAATAAGTTATTTTTTATTTTTTTTTAATGAAAGGAAAAGCCCAGATTTTAAATTTTTATATTAACTTTTTTTTAATGAAACACATACAGTAGGGATTTGAAATTTTCTTGGATTTTTTTTCCTTAATTATCTTACTTTTTTGGGTTTTAATTTTATTTTAAATTTTTTAGGGTTCTTGGGGGGCCATTTTTTTTTAATGGGCCATTAATTTTGAAACGGTTTTCCTTTTGGTTTGAGGGGGCCTCTTTGGAGAAGTTTTGGGACGGGTGAGATAGTGACCATTTAACTGGTCAATTGTTGTCTTAGTTTTGGACACCACGCTCCGGTGTGTGGCTGGCACACAGTCAGAACGAAAAACAGGAAATTAAAAAATCACAAAATTTTTTTTATAACTTTTCAATTTAAATTTGACTTCCCGTTTAAATTTTTCCACATTGTTTTTTTTAAAATTTTGCGGCCTTTTCTTATATTTTATTTAATATATTTTTTTTTTTTTTTTTTTAATTCTTATTGGTTTTAAATGGTCCTTCATTAATTATTTTAATTTAATTAAGGGATTTATATCATTTTTTTTTTATATTTTATTTTTTGAGCTTATTTTATAATATTTTTTTTATCCATATGAAAATTTAACATTATTAACTGGATAGAAAGACAGAATAACCCGCAATTACAATAAAATTTGGGCCTTTTTTCCAAAAAAAAACCAAAAAAAAAATTAAAAAAAGGGGAATGCATTAAAAAAACTAAATTAAAAACAAATAGGGGAAAAAAAAGAAAACCACGGAGTAAAAGACGAAAAAAATTAAAAAACCGGGGCTCCATCCCCCGGGGGGAGGAAGAAAGATTTTCTGTAAGCGGGGATCAAGAATGCTAAGACTGATGAAGACCCATTTCTCGATGGTGTACAGATGGGATAATATTTTCAAAAAAAAAACAAAGTTTTTTTTAACTTTTTGACTATGAATATAATGTGTTTATCCAGTTGGGTTTTTTTAAAATAACGCCAAAAGGTTGATTGATACTTTAAGATTTGGGATATAATGCATTTTTGAGCAATTAAAAAAAAAAAAAAAGGGTCTATAGTTGGGGTTTTGGATTTTTTTTGGGTTTTCCAGCCCCGTTTCCAAAAGATTAAAAAAAGGCTAGCAAAGGGGGGAATTTTTTAAAAAACCAAAAATTTTTTCAGTGTATTATTATAACTACTTAAGATATCAATATTTTACTATTCTTTAAAAGTGCAAGTCTTAATTGTTTTATTTCCCCAATACGCAATATTACAAAACCCGTTTTCAAAAACAATTATTTATCTTCGCACCTTCACAAAATTTTGAAATATAAACCCAAATTGCAAAAAAAATTGCTATAAAAAATTTTTATTTTTTAATGTAATAAAACAGGAAACCATGAATATTTGTTTGCATTTTAGATGTATAAAAAAAAAATTTTTTTGGGGGCATGCAAAAAGAGATCACCAAAAAACCCCCCAAAAAGGAAATATTACAATCGATACCCCGCGTGTGTAAAGAAACAAAAAATTCTAAAATTAGAGCATAGTAAATCACGTATTAAATTTAATTTTATAAAATATAAATTAACATTCTCATTTAAATTTTATAAGTCTTTTCAATATAATATAATAATAATTATTAATTAATATCTCTGATGCTTTTTTAAAAAAAAAAATGTAAATTTACGGTTTTTTTTACAGTAAAATTTTAGTTTTGGTTTTGCGTAAAATTAAATAATTTTTTTCCAACCGTCAAAAAATTTTGAATTTTTGTACTATTTTCGGGGCAAAAGCAATCAATTCTCATACCGTACAAAAATTTTCTTTGCTTACCCTTTTAACCGGGGGTTAAAGCAATTCATTTGAGTTCCCAATTGATATTTAAAAAAAAATTATTGCTCTTACAAATTAAAAAAAAATTAAATTTTGGGAAAACATACAGTATGTCCACGGAAAAGGTGTTGAAGAAAAAACTTTTATTTTGATTTTATCAAAAAATCTCAAAAAAATTTTGCTACTTCTAAGAAAGATTGGGAGGAAACATTTGACATATTTTTGGGGGTGTTAAAAAAATTAAAAAAATTTAAAGGAAAAAAAGTGCATTTATTTGTAATTTTGGGAAATGTTACTAGAAAAAGTTGTTCAAAATTAAAAGGTGACTCAAACCATTTTAAAAAATCCCCTTATTATTTTTTGTGAAAATTTATTTTAATATCAACAAATTTTTAATATTAATTTTATCAAATTTTTTTAAGTAACTGACTTTCTGCTGCAAATAAATTATAAAAGAGAAGTGTCAAAAAGCTTGCCTATCAACGCCTACTATACAATAAAGAGTTTTAATTTGGAATTAGATAATATTAAAAAATTTTTTATCACAAATTAAAAAAAGGGGTTTTTTTGAAAAATGATATAAGGAACTATTTTTTTCTTTTGAACAACTTTTCTAGTAACTTATTTCATATCTTCAAATAAATTTTTTTTACTTTTTAACCCTTTTTTTTTAATTTTTTACGGCGTTTAAAATTTGTTAAATTTTTTTCCCAACATTAAAAGTGAAATTTTTTTTTTAATAGCTTTTTTGATAAAAAAAAAAAAAGAATTTTTTTTTAAACCTTTCCGTTACTATTTTTAAAAAGGGGGTTTAATAGGAAAAAATTTTTATTTTTTTTTATCGAAAAATAGTTGTAATAAAAAAATTTTTTTTTAGGTAAGATTAGGAAATTTTAAATATTTTAAAGGTTTTGAAAATTAAAAAAATTAAAAAAATACAAGAGAAAAGCATTTTTTAAAGATATGGAAATAAGTTACTAGAAAAAGTTGTTCAAACGTAAAAGGATTTCTAATCCCCCTTTTTGAAAAATGGTCCACTTTTTTTTATTTGTGATTAAAATTTCATTATCAATTAACTAATTCCCCAAATTTTTTTTATGGCGTTGATAGTGACAAGCTTTATTGATCTTTGCTTTTATAATTCATTAGCCGCAGTATGTGCTTTAAATACTTATTTAAAAAAATTTGAAAAAATTGATATTAAAATTTAAATCGATATTAAAAAAATTTAATCAAAAAAAATAAAGTAGGCCGATTTTTTCAATTTGAAAAACTCCTTTTTAATTTTTTAACAATTTTCCTATAACTTTTTATTTTCCAAATTCATTTCTTTGTCCTTTTAATTTTTTCAATTTTCTAAACCTTAAAAAATTTTTTTTCACCCAAAATTTTTCTTTAAAAAAAATTTTTTATCAAGAGTAGCTTCTTTCGATAAAATAAAAAAAAAAAAGTTTTTTTTTCAACCCTTTCCTGGACATATTAAGGTTTTAGTTTTATTTATATTAATTTGAATGTACAATGGGAACAATTATTGCCAAAATTCAGCACCACAAATTTTTTACTAACAATTTTGAACAGTTCAAAAATTTTTGTAATTTTTTTAAAAATCAAAAATTATCCAATTTTTATAAAACTTCAGGAGAATATCGAAAAAAATTTTGTACTTTCTTTTTTAGGTTGCAATATTCTCTTTGTTGATACGTGATTTTTTAATATTCTTCTTCCAATCTGTAAACTCTATATGTATCCCAAATCAGACCCTTTTTTAGAATATTGTTCTCATGTCTGGGGAATGGAGTCCTTACAACACTTAGTATTCACCCATTCAAAAAGGGCCGTTCGTCCATTAATGATCCAACGCTCACAGAAAGGCTTCCCTCCTTGCCCATCGTCGAGCTGTGGGGGATCTGTCGCTCTTCTATAGGTATTTTCACGGCTTCTGTTCAGAGGAATTAGCCAATATATTTCCTTCTCTGGTATCTCCCAACAGAGCAACACGTAGTCAACTTTTATGCATTCTTTACAGTTAGTTAGAGAGGCCCCGAACTTCCCGCTTTCTCCGTTCCTTTATCCCTAGAGTGTCAAGACATGGAACCTGCTGCCCCAGAAGTTTTTCCTTTCTCCCAATCTCCAAAATTTAAGTCCCTGTGAACAAACTCCCCCCTACCACACTGAAGACACCCACGGTACGTTAGTACTTAGGCATCAGCCTTCGTGGACTGTCCCAAGATAAAAATATATATTTTCCCTTTTTGCTACCGTACTGACTTCAACACAATTTCTTTTAAGACAAATGAGGTTACCGCCAGCATCAAAGAAGTGTAGCAGATGTTCTTCCCCAACGAATGCCAGTATACCCCTTCCAATTTTCTAACTTCAAAATTTTCCAATTTCTTGCGCACGGCACTAATTTTGAATACCAACAACCATTCTTTGACAATTCCCATTGACATACTTCAAAAATAAACGACGTTCCGGGAAAATTTTTATGGCCGTAGTGCAACATATTTCGAAATAAATGCAAATAATGATCGCCTATAATGGTAAACAGAGAGTTTCTTGTTTTTGTCTTCAAAATTTTTATGATTAAGACCGAGTCCATATCTTGAATATCATTAATTTTCATATAAACTAGTTCGTCACAACGCATAGCCCCCCCAATTTCCCTAATACTAGAACAACCTAGAAAATAAAAATAATAAAAACTTAAACTGATTTTCCACTTTAAAATATTCATTATATTCCCTTCATCATCAAATAACATTATCAGGGCCGTATCCCAAAATCATCCATTCCTTCTTTAAAACTTTAGACTTTATAGGTACAATCCATCACATTGCCTTTTAAAATGCGCAAATTTTGGATATTTACTAAAATATCCACACCATTTTGATATCCAGTGGGATTGCAACATTGAATAATGTGACCAAAAAGTGGATGGCTTGATTAAATGGCTTGGTTAAATTTGAGAAATACACCATAAGAACACTCTCCCATAGGTTTGCACATTTTTACCGTTACACCAAATCATAAATCGCTGATATGCAAGTTCATAAATTTGGCGGATTTGGGGTGGCAAAAATTTAAATACTGCTTCGGCACTTTCCAATATTTTCCAGGTTATATTTGCATCGAGTTCAGGATTTATTTTCAAAGCAGCGTGAAAAACTACTACAAAAATTATATGATTGGTCTTGATTAAAATGTAATAAATATGTGATTAGCACGTCTACTTGACAATCAATATTTACCAACAATAATGTACCTACTAGGATCCATGATTACCGACTTGCTATCGCTTTTATAATAGATGTTCAAATTTAGTACCAAATTATTAACGATTTTTAAATAACTAAACTTATTAATTTTGACTTGGTTAGAAAAAAAATAGTATATATCATACGGACTAAAAGTGCTTACTTTAATTTGCAATTTTGCATTTGCTCGGCTGCGCCGCGCTCCGCCTCAACTGCAAAAGGTTTAAAGATGACTTTCAATTTTATAATAAAATACTATTTTCGCATTTTCTACAGTAATGCACTACAAAAACATACCAAATCAACAGAATAGACCATTTCAGAGCATAGCAACGTTACTTTAAAAAAAAATTTAAAAGAAAGAAAAAATTTATTTTGGTGTATGAAATTATTAAAAAAAATTGTGTAAGATAGAAAAGGTTATAACACTTACTCCTTATGAACTAGTTGTTGCTAAACATTTTTTTCAGTTACCACAATTCCTACAAAAACTTCTTGGGTTAGTCCCATTTGGAGAATGTTAAATATCCCTTTGGAATTTTTTATTTTTTCACGTAGCCTTTAGCTATGCTTGTCGGTCGCCATCTTCTATGCCGTTTAAGAACCTGAATATTAGCGCCACTGTCCGCAAGAAAATTGGCAGATGCTCTTTTCAAACAATGACCGGTGTAACTTAAAGCATCAGAAAGTTTTAAATATGCCTCGTTTTTTTGTAGAATTTTTGCAAAGGTGTGAATGTCAACTGGCTGCACTATACATTTTTCATAACGATAAAACAGGAAAAATCGATTATGGTTTACTGTTTTACTAGTGGTAGATTTCATACCTATTGCAGTCTGAGCCCACGGTAAGAACACGTTTTTTTTTTGTTTTGGTATCGCGTAACGATACAACCAACATTGTTCCGGTATCTTTTATATCTTCAGTTGTTAAACTGCATAACTCTTCACGCTGACATGCACCATTCAGCCCAAAAATTAATACTACTTTCATTAACAGAAACGTGTGGTCTGGGCTTTATTTAGAAACGTTGTGACGTTTCCCATTGTCAAAACTTTTGATTTTTTTTTGGTTTATATTATTTGTCATTATGGCGTTTTAAGTAATTTATTACTATTAACATTTTTAAATTGTTCGCTTGGGGATACTTATAACACCGATGGATTTAGTAAATCCAACGAAAGTTCTCATAATCGTTGCTGATCAGTTTAAAAAACAACTAGAATAAAAATCTTGGTGCTGGCAGCTCAGAAAAAGCTATTAAATAAAGAGACTTTCATTCCTTACTTTTAATAAAATATTATTTACATAAACGATGATAATCCCTCAAAACGTGCTAATCAAAAATACTTATGGCATGAGTGGATAGGAGAAACATATTTACTACAAATAATTGATATATTAAAAATTATATTCTTTATTTTGCATCTAAAAATGGATTAGGTTAGGTTAGGTTTAAACTCCCACCTCCACCGCGACCTCTCGGTCTATTGTGGCTCACACCTATTTATATTTCTCCCAATAGAATCAGACTTCTAACGAATCCGATATCAAATTGGGAGAGAGTTCTTACATCTCCCCTTACTCGTGCCGCTACCGGACACGAGCAAAATATGTGTTCTGGTGTCCCTGTCTGCTGGAAAGTATGACGAGCAGACGATTAGATCCGTCATGCCCTCCTCTCCCGGTATAGTGACGTGAACGGTTCTATCCGTTTTCTATTTATAGCCAGGAAACCCTTTTTCCTATAAAAGCGGTCCTGTCCGCCTTCTGTTGGGATTCAGGGATCCCTTCCTAAGCACCTGTTTGTTCGAGATGGATTAGCCCTCCCCCGTGAAACAGTGACTTCAAGGGCACCTTACTAAACGGATTCCCCCGTTTTGGTAGGGGTACCTTTGTCTGCTTGTGACCTTGGGTGGCACCTCTTGAAACGGATTTATCCGTTTCGGTCAGCGCATCTTTGTCAATTTTTTCCTATGAAAGCTGCCAGGTTTCTGTTTGGAGCTAGGGGAGTAATAGTCCACCACTGCAGAACCCCGCATAGATATTCAGAGAGGTCGCCCCGTGTCTCAAAGGCACCGTTGGAGACACCTGTATAAGGCACAGGATGTCATTCACTCATTAGCACGGTATGCTAACACCATGAATTAAGCCTTGTGCTCGTCTTAGGCTTCAAGATGTCCTCGTTTTACGATACTATACCGCGGGCCCAGCATGGTTAAATCAGTATATGAACAAAGACCAGTAGAACTCACCACCGCCGACAAAATTGATCCGTCTCACCTGGCCCTGAACCACAGCAAAATAGTTTGCTGCGGACGTACACCGATACTTGATGTCGACGAGTTGTATAGGGATAGGATCATTTTTAGCGTGTCGTTATATAAAGTTAGTTAGTTATTTCATGGTGTTTTTGTTCTTACTAGTGTATATACCTACAATAACCAGTTATATTTTAATTTGTATTATTTTATTATTATTTTTTTAATTGAAAGACTATTTCTATAGATATTTAATTTTTGTTAAAAATGACTTCTTTTGTGTGACGGTTGTTCAATAAATCAGGTGGTGATATATCATTTTTAGATGTCCAAACATGCAAGAAGTAAAAAATTATTTTGTATCTATTTTTTATTTAAAATATATATATAATATATATATTATATATATATATATATTATATATATATATATATATATATATATATATGTATATATATATATATATATGTATATATATATATATATATATATATATATATATATATATATATATATATATATATATATATATATATATATATATATATATATATATATATATATATATATATATATATATATATATATATATATATTATTAAAATTATTTTAAACAGTGTTAAGGTGGGCATGCGAAACTCGGTATTTATTGGAGATACAGGTTCGGTTTACTGGGAAAAAAGTTGCGACCTTGGTTGCTAAGATAGGTATTTAGAAAAAACCTAAATTTAAAAAAATATTTTTTTCTGACTTTAAGAGATATTAAAAAACAAATAACGCATTTTTATTGGCACTTTAAAATTTTACCGATGGCGTTTTTATGCTTACGAGATATGGACAATAAAAAAGATACGTTAACATTACTGTGTACCAACTCTTTTTAAAAGTCCATACTTTTAGGAGGATACTCGCTAATTTATAAAGATCGGGCATGACGTTTTTTGCAACATTGTGCAACTTTTTTGTGAGATTAAACACGCAATAAACATATTTATTATAGTCATCTTAGTTTCAGGAGTCCAGTTATACGTAGACTTATTTAAAAGCTGTAATATATTTTTACAAAAACTTTTACATAGAATTTAGTATATTTTTAAATGTTTAAATTAGCCATTTCTGGTCTTTCCAAAAATGTATACTTGTGTTTAGTTATTTTATAATGTTATTCATTATTTTTTGGCATGATTTTCTTATAATTCGTATGTTAATTTTATTTTTCATATATACGTTTTTTTTTAGATTCCAACTTTTGAAGAAAGCTTTGGGATTCACAGGAGAGCATAAACTTGCGAAACTTGTACCAGAGCAATGTTTTCAGAAGATAAAAATTAGTAGCATACATTTTGCTGAACGATGTTTTTCTAATGTCAATAAAAGCCTTGGAGGATATATTTGTAAAAACTTTTAATGAAATGACCGGAGACTATTGAATCCATCCTTGTAGTAATTTTCCACACAATTACTTCATTTTCTTATACACAAGGATACGAATTTATTTTACATTAAAATTTGCAAATCGGGATATAAAAACTTTTAAGATTAATAAACAAAACCCAAAACTTACTATTTTAAAGAATTTGTAATTTTGTTTGTATATAATTATGTACTTTAGTTATAATTTTCTTATTTATATTATATCTGTACGATAAGCAATTAAGGCTCCTTATTATTTTAAATCATACTGTTAATTTATCATTTGTTTGAGTTGCTAAAGAGGAACTATGTATCTATACTTATTACATATTCACGTCATATCATATATTTATTATTTAAATATATATGTTATATCTGTTCAAGAGATCATATGTTTTTTTATAATCCTTGCTGCTTATTTTCTATAATTATTATGTTTTTAAATTAGTCCTGCTATCTTATTTTTAATAAACACAAAATTCACTTTTTAAGTCTCCCCTGTAAGGTATCGTAACACTTCGTACGACGCCGCCCGTCGTGCAAGCCCTCGTAGCAACAAAGACTGCACCGCTTTCCGGAATTTCGGCGGACCGTGTTTATATT
This sequence comes from Listronotus oregonensis, assembly GCA_019359885.1. NCBI lineage: Eukaryota > Metazoa > Arthropoda > Insecta > Coleoptera > Curculionidae > Listronotus > Listronotus oregonensis. Next base: position 19,298 of record JAHBCN010014549.1, read on the forward strand.
AGGCCAGACAAAGGTTCCGCGGCGAGTGAAATAACTTATTATAATCTTTAAACTATGGTTAAATGGATTAGGCAAAAATGGTACGTGTATAAAAAATGATATTTTACTATTAAACTCATGTCGATACAAATATTTCCGAAACTATTAAAGACAGATATATTAAATAAAATATGTTTTAAAGCTCTTTAACAGATTTTTCATTTAAATTTTAAACATCTGTAATGATTTAAAGAATACATAATAAAAAGAAATAAATACTTACTTGATGTCTTTTCGTTAACTTGTCAGTTATCACCTAGAAAAATCTGTACTATTTCTAGAAAAGTTTATTTGTTTAAATTAACTTTACTAACCAGAACTTTAGCCTTAGGTGTTATGGTTAGTTATTAGTGATTAGAACATAAGTTTTTTCCTAAGTCTTCAGAAAAAAGATTTTTTCCTTTATTTCTAGTGATTCCACATTGTAAAACAGTGAATGTTAAGCGTATGTAGTTTTCGTTTAAATAAATTCGAAAATAAAATGAAAAAACAAAGGCGGGCCACATTTGAGAAACACCCGGTATGTATGAAAAAAAAAGGGGGTAACCAGTATTACCTAAATAAAAAGGGAAAGTTAGTTATCTTACTTTATTTCATTTAATACCCAGTAACATCAAACAAGAGGAAGTACCAAAAATATGCATAGAAATATTATATTTTATAATTCTTTTTAATATTCTCCGTAATTTATGCTAAACGCACGTAACAATAATTAACTTGCAAGGGCATGATAAAACTAACCAACAATAAACGGCAATTTAACTCATGTTATAAAACATGTGAACAATTAAGTAACCGTCGATGTGTTTCACAGCACGACAGTTGCTGCTTATCGCGTCCGCTAAGATCTTATCTTCTTTTTTCCCAGCACGGCACATTTGCCAAGAATTTTTTTAATTTCTCGCAGACAGAAATATTGCTTAAGTTTTTAAAAATTGATTTGAAACTGCTTCCCTCTAAACACGGTTTTTGGTAAAGTTGCAAGCGAAAAATTCCGAACAGTTAGGTTAACATTTTCTGTCGTATTTTCGAAATTGCGTAAACTGGGTTTTTACCTTTTAGTCTAAGAGCCAGTGAATCATCCGACTAACCCATTTCCCACAAAGCTAGAAAAGTTTTAAATATTAATTTACTATCGGTCAATTATGAAATACCCTTCTGGACGGTATCCTCCGGTTACCCTCATCATCCCTTAAAATTTTGAAAATGTCAAAAAAATATGTTTTTCAACCTGCTTTTACAAAGCTAAAATTTTATTATGATGTAGTTTACGTATGTGTGAATTAAAAAAATGACAACCTATTTTGATGGTTACAAGTATGTGCCAGACGATAGCTGTCGTCGGGATGGCAATTTATAACCTGCTCCCACAAAGCTAATATTTTAAGGGCAAATTCTTTCAATAGTTGGAAATTATTTAAATGCGATATTTGATGTAAAGTTTCCAGACCATATATAGGCGCAACAGACTCGTATGAGCTTCATTGTCAGAAAGGGGGGATATATTTATTGTGTATTGTGAAGATATGATAAAATATTACTTAAATGAAAGACAAACAAAGTTACATATGAAGTTTAGATTTTTATTTATGTTAGCAAATATATATCATTAAATCTTGTTAACATTACAGGTCTGCATACATTATTATCGTAACCTATTAGTCCTCATCTTCTTAATCGAAATGATAATCATCTATCATCTCCTCGTTTTCTAGAATAGAAATAAGAAATTTTATTCATAAAAAGAAATGAATCCCCACCATACCTGCATAAAAAAAACAATAAATATTTACCTAATTCAATGTCATTAGGCTAATCAGATTGTAACTGAGCATCATAAATAGATGGTGGCACAGTGTTACCTTCATACCAGTTGTATATTTATTATTATCTAAAATTCACTCTCGTCGAGCGCCCTGACTATTATATACTGGTCTGGAAGACCCTTGCAACCATCAGAATAGTCTGGCAGTTTAAATATACTTTTCCAACTATTGAAAGAATATGCCCTTAAAATTTTAGGCTTGTGGGTGCAGGTTATAAATTGCCATCCCGACGACAACTTTACTATCGTCTGGCACATTCTTGTTACCATCAAAATAGGTTGTCAATTTTTTTTTAAGGGATGATGAAGTAACCGGGGATGCCTGCCAGAACGGTACTTTCATAATTGGCCAATTTGTTTCAATATTAAAAAGTTTTAGCTTTGTAGGAAAAAATATCCTACTGTTTAGGGCCTTAGACAATTAAACTGGTTTTTTTTTTTTAATAAGTAACGTTTTACCAAAAATCAAAAAAAATTACTAAATAAACGTCAACGGATCATTTTTAATATCAAGATTAATATAATATATTTAAAACAGATTCATTTTTAACAAAATTAAAAAGTGAAACTCTTCCAAAAATTGGGCCGTTTAATGGGTTTTTACATTTTTTTTTTAAAAAATGGAAAAACCACAGAAAGACATAAAATATTAAGAATATTAGTAAACTAACATTTTATTTCAGCGCCGTTTTTGTTGATAATTGGCTCTAAAGGCTTGGACAAGGATGCTATCAGTCTTTGGATATAATGTGCATTATAGTTGTTTCATATTTCCTTAATTTTGGTCCAGGTCATTTGCATTCTGTGTTTTGACAATTGACCCCAAACATTTTCTATGGGGTTGACATCGCGACTTGAGGGCCAATTTTAGTAAATTTATATTACTTTCTTGCATGCAGTTAGCAACTCTCCTTGCCGTATAAAAATTGTTTTTAAAAAAAAAAGTTTCGCTGAGGAAAGATATTAGTTAATGAGGTTAGCATAACATTTTGTAATATATCAATATAAACTTCTCCTGTAAATCTTTCTTAAAGCAATGGCAAAGCCCAAGGCCTCTTGCTGTCATATTCCTCACAGATTAACTGAAAATCTTTTAATTGCTTAACTGTTCGGGTATACCCTTTTTTAAATCTTGTTTTTTTTAGGGCTGTACACTCTAACTCGCTCATTATAACAAGATTAAAAAGGGCTTCTCTT
>JAHBCN010014550.1:0-22437 GCA_019359885.1 Listronotus oregonensis
TTTTAAAAATTTAAAAAAAGAAAAATACATCGGTATTTAAAAAAGACTATTTTACTCATAATCATATGTCTCCACCGTCAAAATATATCCGAATTTCACAATTATAATTAACTTTTTATCCAAAAATTCGTTTTAGTTAGGTATAGTTCCTAATTTAAAAAGTTTGTAATTTATAAAATACTTGTAGAAAGTTTTTTTATGACATTTCACGGCCGTGTATTGTTCAACGTTTGATTTTATACTTTTCTTGATAAGTAAATTAAAGAGTAAATATTTGAATAATATGAAGGTGTCATTATTGTCAAAATAAGCCAATGGTAATAAATCAGAAGATGCACCTGCCCCTGTAAATATTTCAAATAATTTAAACCCTTTATTATTACCTTAACGTTTATAGATTTATTGTAATTTATCATAAAATTGTTGGAAAACCCTGTGTTGGTAAAAATACTAAATTTCAGTTTTAGTCCGGTAAAGTTACTTTACGGGCCTAGTAATGTAATGTATCATTTCCCGGATTCAAACTGACAACGTAATGTAGTATATTAAGGTACAGTATTAAATAAATACCTATAACTGACTTTTAAAATTTAGAAAAATAAAATATATTTTTGTATAGGCTACTTATTATGAGGGAATATTTAGAGATATTATCAACGAAAGAATCGTTTGAAGAAATAAAGGCGAATAAAATCGACTTATAGTGATCAGAGTGTAGCTTAGTGAAACATCGATAAAACCCTTTCGTCCAGGGTTAGTAAAAAAGCACAATAAATATGCATCAGCAAAAAAGACCAGAAAAACATTGTGTTTTTGCCCAGCAGAGGGTAAAAGCGATTTAGAGACCCTTTTTAAATTAATAAATCGCATGCAGAGCATTCGAGACCGGCGAAAAGTTCGTAACTATACTCTCCAGGGCCCCAGGCGGCAATAACCGTGATCTACGCCGAAATTTTATGTATTTGCTAACTTAGTCACATGATATATTATTCTCAATTACGCCCGATATGGCTTTACTAAAGTTATTATAGCGATTTGGGCTAGTGCTTATTTTAAGTAATTAATTAAAATTATTATCAATTTATAGAGGAGTATGTTTGCTAATTGTTTCTGGTGTAATTAGTGATATTACATTGCTTGTTTGGTAATTTAATTTATAACTTTTTAAAACCCCAATCTATCCACGTACTATTTATACAACACTTTCACTTCTATGTGTAAATGGTGCTAATTAGGTTTAAACCAAATATTTTATCAATTAACAAGTTTTTAGCGTTAATTTTACACAATTATACACCTTAATAACTAATAACCTAAAGTTAAAATTATTAAATTGGAAATTCACCTTTGGCCAAATGACGATCGCGTTGTTAAAATTAGCAATGGACTTAACAATGCGTTAAATTTAACAATGAGGTATAAATAAAAACTCTTGGCAATAGAGCATATCTTTTAATGTTAACTATTGGTCAAAAAATATTAGTTGAGGATTTTGCGTTAAAAACCAATTAAACATGTAACACAAAATAATTTCCTCGCACAAATATACAAAAAAATAGGCTTGGCACTTAAGCAAAGTAATTTTATATATTTTTTAAAAAAACAAGCAGCACGATAGTTACCTTAAATGACTAATACATCAAAAAATGTTTAAAATTGGGTTTTTCAGGTTTCTTAATACAATTCCTGCCTATTACATTTTATTCATAAATTTGGGTAGTATTATATCTGAGTAGACAAAACATTTGATTTATTTTTTTAGAACATTGCTGTTTTAATATAATAAATTAGAAAAACTATTTATTAACAAGAATTTTATTACTTACTGCTGTTTATTATCCATCTATTATTTTTAAAACAAAAGAATAAACTAGTTTTATGTTTATTTGTGTATTTATATTATGTAAATCAACGACCTGGTATAAATTAACGAAATTAACCTAGAAAATGCTTCTTGTTTCTAAGGTTAAGGAGTGTCCAAAGCTATTACATTCGGTACTAAAAAAACCGTTAGAGACCCGCTGTGGTATATTCCGGATTCGCCCCAATGCCTCAATGCCTTGTTCGAAATCCACGTCACACGCACTCCAGTAAAACTTGATCTAAGGCCCGGTTGTACAAACAATGGTTCAACACAAGTTTTCTTGAACTGCAGTTCACTGTTGAACCCAGTTCAGAATTTTGTGTGTTGTACCACTACAGGTTTACCTGAACTATCAGTTGCAAAGCCCACAAAAAAAAGAAGAAGAAAATTGCCACAATTTAACCTAATCCTAATCAAAGATTTTACGAAAAAAAAACTTGATCAAAAAAGGAGAAAGTGCTCGTAATATGTGGGCCTCAATAGTCTCCAATGTGCAGCCATCAGAAATCATTGTGGAAAACATTCCAGAAAACATTGAGGATCACGAGAAGCCTTTTTTAATGATCATTCCTGTAAGTTAAAAAAATTAACTACTATTTTATTTACTTTTTACAAACAAAATTAATTTTTCCAATATTAGATCTGTTCCTTGGCTTTTCGGTTTTGTGTAAAATAAACTACACTATAATGAGAAGATAATTTATTGATTTATTTACACTTCATTATCTTATCTATTATATAAACATTACTTTTATTTTTAGATTTCATGGAATGTGAAGTGGTGAATGAAAATAATGTTCAGGAGTCTCAGGAGGGAATTTTTAGATGTTGGTAAGCAATGTTTTTTAGTTTTTTAAGAGAATAGTTTTTAAGTTTCTAACAACTTTTAAATTTTATGTAACTATTGATATACAGTTTTTACTTTTTACCTTTTCCCGCGTCATAGTTTATAACAAAAGAAAAATCCCATTATATGCACTGTTTATTGATTGACATTTGGCATCATTTTTAATAATGTGATCCAATAATATTCTGTCAAATTTTAAATGTCTGATTCTCTAAAGCTTTATTAAATAGTTTTCATAAATGGACTGTTAGTTGCAAAGAAAACTGACGCACAGAAAGAGTTTCAATCTAAAACTGTACCTACTTTTTAAAGTTAATCACTATATAGTTTGGTCCATTAAGTGTACAACAAATGGGAATTTCTTTTGTAGACTCAGAGGTAGTTGCTGACTGTAACAAGGAAAATTTATTAATGCTGACTTCTCCTAAACCAAATTGGAATCCTGTACCAGTGACTCCAATAAAAAACATCAAAACGTCAACTCCGAGTGTTATCTGCCAGCACCCCAAGCAAAACCTCAAAAATTCTAAGTAATTTCATTAAAAGTTATTATTTTTATTTACATAATTTAATCAGTGCTATCTAAAGCAGTGAACAATTCAAATTAAATATTGGCCACTAATAACAATTTTTTTAGGTCCAGTAAGATCTAGAACACGAAAAGTAAATGCCCAGAGACAAGGGCTGGCGTATCTGGAAAAATATGATAGGGAACAAATTGAAATAAAGAAAAAGAAATGGAACTGGAGTCAAGAAAAGTAGCCCTCGAGAGAATAAACTTGCTTGTAGAAAAGAGAGGAAAAAGCAAGAAAAGCAGATCTTAAGGAACGAAAATTGGTTTACAAGAGTTTGAAACAAAGAAGTTACAGTTGGAAGAACAGAAACTGAACATAGAAGAAAAAAATAAACTTGGAAATAGAGGAAAAAAAATTTAAGAACATAGTTGAGAGACAAGAAAACATAATTAATATATTATTAAAAAAAACCTGTAAATGTAATAATTAGTTTAAATAAAACCATAATGTATATCTTTTCGTTTTTATTATTATTAGTTTCTACAACTACAGCTACAACATAGTCATAACTTAAAAATAGGTTTTGTTCTTAAACTCTTTTATCTGAAAAAATATTAAAAAACAAAGTACCACTTTCTTAAAACATTTAATTAAGATACTGCTCTAAAGTTATGGGTTCGATATTAAAAAACTGTGCAGTTTGACAACCATACAGACAAATATAACAATTTATTAGTATGTTTGCTGAAATATACATTGCTTCTATGTCTTGCAATAGTAACTTTTGATTCTTTTTAAAGTCTAGAAATGCAAATTCTGATATAATTTTTTCCAAAACTCCACTCCACTGCCTGTCGGACAACAGACATAGATGTGTTAAAATTTTGTTGTTCTTCATTAAGACCCTGACCTGGAAACGGACATAACAGAAGCTCTCTTATTCCATATGCCTGGTCACCAAATATTACATAGTGCCTACCATCAGGAAATCTTGTATGATTTTCCAATTGCTCATACAATCCGGATTCCCTTAAAATACCGGCATCATGGCGTCGACCTGGGAATGCTCCTATAAGGCTAGTAGTGATGCCATCTGGAGCAACAACTGCCTGGTATTTTACGCAATGATGGCGTTTGTGCCCCAGAGTAGTACTCTTCCTGGTCTTCTGAAGGTCGGCATATAGGTCTTGCCATACCATCTATAAATCCCCAACAGTTTTGAATGGCAGCACCTCTGGCTGATATAGCCTTAAAGAAAAAACAATATTTAATTATAACAGTGGATATACTAGTGGGTACTCACATATTTTTTATCAGCAGTTTATAAAATTGTTTAGTGTGGTGTTAGAAGCTTTTAATTTTTATGTGGTGCTTATTCAATAAAACTTTAAATACAATTTTGTTTGTTTATATCAATAAGAAAATAAAAAAGTTTACTAAAATACTTACATCTGCATACAGTTGCAAACGGTTTTGATTCATCCAGTTTAAATTTCCTATATCTTCTAGGAGACGGCTAAAATTTCTATAGATATGCATATTTACAAAAGTGCAAATCTCAGACAGTGCAGCGGTAGATCTTTGAAAAATATTTTCTAGGTCACACATTTCTAGGTCACACAAACGATTTGGGTATGCTAACCTTCGAAGAAATATTAATAATCCCTCTATTCCTGCAAATAAAAAAATAAAGTAAAAAAGTATGTACCTACAATATCGGTTAAGAGTGCTTATAAAAAACCAAACATAAGGTGTGACTAAAAATATTAAGCTCTGTTGCTTTAACCTACCTGTTGCTAAATGTCCTGATACTGTTCTGATTTGATCTGGAATTCGCAGGGCAGCAACTAGTCTTGGAATGTCTTGCTGGGCAAAACGAAAATTTAGTTTTGCTTCTTTGGCTTCATAATCATCCAAGTTAAAAAACGGCCTAACAACCCGGTCATTATTGGGTTCTGTCTATTTTTCGACTTGCCGTTAACTTGTCAATACCTCCAAAATTTCCAACAACTTGCAAAAACTCACAGTGGCTAAAAATCGTAAAGCAATGCATACCATTTCAGTAGGTGTTAGTGCATCTCACAGCTTGTTTCTTCAACCTAAATCTGGCCTTAAATTATTTGTTATTCCAAATGTTGAAATGCTCTGGACTATTTCTGTATACTTATGCGACTCGAGAGTGCGCAACATTATTAAGTTATTCTACAAAATCTTTGTCGTATGTCATATCAGGTCATATCAGGTCATATCTTTCCATACAAGATCCATTTCTAATTATAAAAACCGAATAAGTATCAACTTTAAAAATATAAAAACAAAATATTTAAAACCCAAGGTGATCTGTCAAAAGAGTGAGGTTAAAAATTACTAAAAGGAGTTGAACTCGTCTTGAACGCCCCAATTCGGACGTTCAAGATCAACCACAGTTCACCGTCTGAACCGGCTTTGTACAACGAGTTTTTTCCGTTGAACCGATGATCAGCGTGAACTTCGGTTGAACGTCCATTGTACAACCGGGCCTAAAAGAATTTTGCGTCGCAATGAAAAGATGTTTTTGATTTCACATAAAATAATTTTGACATGCACGCTAGAGTAAGTTTCTAGCCAAGCATTTATGGGGTTTAAAGTAGCTCAAGAGCGTTTACACACTGTTTTTGTGATAAAAAGTGCAACGCATATTAATGTTTATTTTTTATTGTTAACCTTTTTCAAGCAGATCATGCTCTAAGGCCCGAAAATATGTTCATCATTAGAAAGCTACTCAGATTATCCATCGCAACCTTCGAGCATATACTGCTAGAGGCAGTCTTGCAACTTGGTCGTGCAAACAATGTGCGTAAAAGAGAAATAAAGATAAGAGTACATTTCTCTCTCACTCTACGTGCTGATTAGTCGGCGGGGAATAGTATATACCATGCTAACCAATCAGGGTGCCGAGCAAAGTATATACACTTAAAATAAGAGTAAAACGTTTCTCTTTTGCTCTACGTGCTAAGTGGTCCACGTATTTTTTTTTTTTAGTATTTTGTTCACTCTCACAGGATATTAGATCAATATTTGTTACTATGTTTCTAATAAAAAGTATAGATGTCATATGTAGTAAATTGAATAACTGTAAAGAAAAAATAATTTATAAAGTTTTCTTGTTCTGCTGAAAGTAAAGTAAAGAAAAGTATAATTTTATTAAAAGTAACAATCAAAGCAGTGGCTATTTCATCACTAAAATTATCTATAAAATTTAATGGGCATAAGTTATATTAAATAAGCTGTAAAAAATCAAATTTAAAGAAGTTCTGCAGTATTAGTCATGTCAGCTATTTATTGTACTGCTTGTTTCTGAAAAAAATATATAAAATGACCTTGTTATAGTGCCTAGAGTTGCTATTTTTTTTGTCATATTCCGTGCCAGTTAATTATTTTTTTAGATGCCTAATTGATTTTTAAAGCAAAATTTCGACCTGAATTATTTTTTTGTCATCCAGTTGCCTTAAAATGTGCTACGTCGTCAAGTTTTTTTCATTTTTCACTCTTTGTTAAATTTAACCCATTGTTAAGTCCATTGCTAACTTTAACAACGCGATCATCACTTGGCCGCTTGTCTATTAATCTATTTAACAAAATGTCTTCCAGTAATGTTAAATTAACATACGAAATCAATGCGTCTTCACTAACTCTGTTCTAACAGGCAGACTATTTAACTGAAATTTATAATTGCTATAATTTTGTAAGAAGTTATTTCTAAATAACTTATTATTTATTATTAAGGGTTCTTAATTTCCTAAAAGTTATTATAATGAAATATTATTCAGTTCATCAATAACCAATACATAATTATTGTTGCCCAAAATCGGTTTTGGTCTTACCGTCTTGATCAAGATGTTGCATTTTCGCAAGACAAAGACAAAGACCGCCTTACTGCAGCAAGACCGAGATCTTGAAAAGATTTGGGTAAGAACAGGACTGAGCCTGCGATACACTTACATCTCGCATGATATGATGTCCACATATTTTCGTACGTAAACAAGTGAGTTAACAAAGTTTATTGTTTTTACTTCATTTCTAAATCCAGTTTAGTGATTGTTTAGTGTTTAAATTTTGTTGTGTGACTAACTTAAATGTAACTATATCATTATTATCTAGGCAATATCCTTTTGAGTGATTGCATTTAAATTTTAAAAAAACAGTTCTTTCGGTGACGTCATGCGCAAACCGAACCAATTTTGAGACGCTTGTGTATCATACATTGAATTCGTTGATAGACGTCCTCTAGTATCGTTGTTAAAACCACAATTTAAAAGCATCTTAATAATTAGAAAATTAAAAAGCAGGTTAAGGGATAAGTTAAATGGTTACCTACTCTGTTAGGTTGTTCTAAGATCTAAATTTAATACTCTGTTGCGCTGTTCTAAGATCCAAACTGGTGTGTTTAATAATTAGCAAGAGGCTAATAGGTAACTGCAAAACTTGCAAGACTCTTGCTGCAAGAACGAGACTAAGACCAAGACTGAGAGTCAAATAGCAAGACCAAGACAAGGCGATTTAATGCAATTACCTTGAGAAACTCGGATGAAGGGTACTGTCGCCATCATAACTACGAATGGAGTTAATTGTAACAGAGATAAGAGGTGAAGTAAGAATAAAATTGGTACCAGTACTGGGCCTTAGGGTATTCCACCAATAATTTAGGAAAAGCTGGAAAACTAAAACCCATATCAAATTCCTGACGCACGTAGTGTGTATATTACACAAAAGGTTTCAGCGTATTTTCCTCCTAATCATAACTTCGTTACTGTTCTACATAAAAGTATGATATTTAGTATGTAAATTCACATAAATATTCTAATTATCTGACAAAAATTTAAAAAGTTAGGTAAAGTGGTTTCTGAGATATTTGATTTTAAAGATCGCCCATTTTACTACTGACTACTGACTCACTTACTCACTCCTTCATTCACTGACTCAATAAAATATGGGGTACTTCTCGAGGAAAAGAAACTTAAAATTTGGTATGTAAGTAAGTTTCAGAACAAACGAAAAGGACAAATTTTAAAAACTGTACATTTTTAGTCAGAGCGCCCTGAAACAGGGGTGGTATTATCGTATAATTAAGGGATATTTTAGAATTTTGCAATTAGATTGAACCTAAGTTGCTTAGGTCATAATAAAATTGTCTTAGAATTTAAAAAATCAGGCAGAAATTTATTCACTAAACAAAGGAAATTGCTAGACTTTGCCCTAACCCGGCACGATTTTAAGGATATTAAAATGAGCAACCTTCGTACTTTATATTGAGTATATGGATTAGGGTGTACCTACAAAGCAAGGTATACTAAAAGGAAAAGACATGAGATCACCCTTTCCCATTTTTTAAATTTAAGAAACTGAAAAAAAACAGAAGTTTTACCAAAAACACCTTTGTAAAATAAGTGCCAAATTCCTATTCAAAAACCTCGTCCTCTTAAAGTACTGAGATCTGAACTTAGACCAAGTTGTGTTCACAATTTCGTCCTGCTCTTTATTTACAAGATTTGGATTGACAATATTTTTACTAATCTCTCTGTATTATTAAACAAAAGTTTTCTTACTAATAAAAAACGATACTTATTAATACAGACAGGACAGTAAAAAACTTGCTAAGACAATAAAGAATGCAACAAAATTGAAAGAAAGAAAATATATAGGTTATTGAAATAACTATTGAGTGTCTTTATTTTTACCAAATTAATTTAAATTTAGCCTAATTAAAAAATTTAAGATTTAGAAATTTTTGAGACAGAAACAAATAAAATAATGCAAGCATATACAATTTTGATAGCCAGGGGAAAATTTACCAGCAGGCTGAGTAGACTGGAGCCTATAGGGCCGCAGAAATTTTTTTTGTCTTACAGAAATTAATAATAATTATTTTTATACACCTAAATGTTATTAGGTCTACACAAACGATTAGACAGACTGCTGCCAGATAATTGAATATATTGTTTTAAACAATGAGCTGTTAGGTTAACTGGAGAAAGCATCGATTTGGCTTAAGCGTGGCATTATAAACGCATATTCTGGTTCTGCCTAGCGATGAATAAAACCTCTGTACTTAAACAATAAAAACCACCAAAACCCGGCAAAATGGTTACTACAAATACTATTTTGTCGTAAAGCGTATCTTTCTGTTTCATTTACTTGATAGTATATTATGATTAAATTTTACTTAATTTTTTTTTAAATTACATCAAATTAAGCTCTACTATTGTATTTTAAACTGTGAATAATATTTGTTATATTTATTACTATAAAGTATTACACAGAAAAGTGAAGATGTCAAAATACTATTTTGGTTTTGGACAGCTACTAATAAAGGCGCGACAGCGTTACAACAGTGCATTTTTCGTAAAGGCGTACTTCGGTCAACGACTAATAGTCGTTGTACTTCGGCCACCTTCGGCTTTGCTCGACAGATGACATTTAATATGGCGTTTTAGTATAAATGTTTCTTTTTGTTTTTTGGGTTATTTTTGTGACAATTGTTTAAATTTTAGCTTTGTGTAAGTACTTTCAATAAATTAAAATGGTAAGGCAGTGCCAAGTGTGTAAAGTGACGGATATGATTCCTGAATTATCACAAGTAAGTACAAACTATGCTTGTACCATTCTATCGCCAATGATAAACACAAACCATATTGGACGATGTTTATGAATGAAATGCTTTCTCTATCTATGATGTCAGCTGGTTGGTTTTAAAACTGTAAGTATAATTATTTGATTATATTTACCGAACGTACATTATTGTGTAATAAATATTAAGGCATATCTTAACCCGCCATATTGGTAGTAAATAATTGAGCTTTTATTAGCATAGAAATATATTCAAAAGCATCTTTTTGTGTTATCTAAACTAAGTCGTTGGGCTCCAAAAATTATCTAGAAAGTGACACATCAATCCCCATGTTCAAAATCATACTAATTACTGGCAAAAGGTGGTGTAATTAGGAATAGTGCACAAATCATAGGGTTACAAATTTCATAGGCAAAAAGTTGTTAGTAAGATGATTTTGAACTAAGGTACAAAATTGTACCGGGTGTCCAAATAACAAAGGACGCCGGCTGTATCTCAGAAAATGTTTATCGCACAGCGTTGGGAAAAAAATATTATTTGTAAAAGTGTTCAAGAAAAATAGCTGGAAATTATTTTCAAGTTTCTGAAATGGCCGCTAGGGGGCGTAATTGCAAATTTTAATCTAAAAAAGTGATATTTCTGTAAATTTTGCTATATTTACCTAACAAAAAAATACTTGATTTTTAAAGTCGAGGATAATTTAAACCTTTTTTGTTTGACGATTTTTTCTGTATCTCTAAAAATTAAGTGGTGGGGGGTATTTAAAGGTTTCCATAAAAAACACTCTGTATCTTTAAAACGGCTAAGCCGATTTTAACATACTTAGGCTAGTTCACAAGAGCTTTTCTTGGGCTATAAATGTTATAATATTTTAAGTTTTGTTAGTTTCACATGTCACCGCTAGAGGGCTTTTTTCGATATTCCGACAGAAATGGTTAATTTTCTCAAAAAATTAAATGCATTGGTATAATTTTTTTCCTGAAAAAGTAGCCAAATGATGCCTAAACAAGCTCGCGAAAACCGTATCTCGATATCTTGTTCCTTACCTAAAATTTAGGCCAAAGAAAATTTTATACGTCAATATTTCAAAAACTACAAAACCTACAAGAAATTTTATAGGACTTAATAATGTTTTTTACGAAACCTTTAATTTAGGTCGTATAATCTTTATGAGTTATTTAAAAAAATCGAATTCTATGGGTATACCTTAAAAAAATCTTAAAAATTTGATTTATTGATTATAATTCGTAAAGTATTGCATTTAGGCGAAAAGATTATATAACCTAAATTAATAATCTTATTTGGACACCCGGTACAGTTCAGTAGGGGCGGCAAAATTTGAATAGCCTAGTCGCGCAAATGTGTACATCCGCTACTGCTGATATCGTGTGTTCATACTCACCTTATTTAAACATAAAATATCTAACTTTACTTATCCATGGATTTGTCATTGCAAATTATACTTCTAGTTAGTACACCCTATAAGCAAACATCAAAGAAACATTTATTTTCACTAGTGTCCTGCGTTTAAGCTTATCAGGCTCAACGTCAGTAAAGTAACGCGAGTCATTGCGAGTTATTTATATGAATAGCACTTGTATGGTTATGCCGTTGCATTAAACGTTCAGGGAACGATTATCATCGGAAATATTTAATGATAATCTTTGTTTGTCGCCTATAGAGGAATAATTTGCACATGCAACAATTTTGCTTACAAAAAAAATTACCTCTTCGATGAATCTTAGGCGATTAGAATCCCTAACTGTAGTTTTAAAGAATTTTGCATAAAATATGATAAAATAATATTTATCCTGTTGACTCTTTTTAAAAAGTCCTAAACACATTGCAAATTTTTATATTATTTAATTCTAATAAAATGAATGTCTGGTATTACTTTTACGAATTCGATAAAAAAGTCATGTAGATTTGCCCGCTAACACCTATTATCTGTTAAAATTGGAATTTTATTTAAAAATGGGTTAAAAATCGCATTATTTGAAAAAACATTTTAAAAATGGGGAAAAGCTGTTTTTAATAAAGTTTTTAATTTCATGTACAAAGACTAAGCCTCCTACAACGAAGTTAATTTTTTCACTACTTTTGACAAATTAAAAAAAAAACTTTAAAAATTCATTTTTATTAATTTATTTGTAAGATGCATACTTCCTAATAGTATTTTTTTAAAGAGAATGTTTAACCTTTTTACTTTGTATTTCTAAAATATTAAAATTTAAACTGCAAAATTGTCACAAAGAACGCAAAGTTAAAATATTTTTTTTTATTTTTAATAATAAACAGCATTATTATAAATGTTTAAAAACTCAGACGAGTCAATAAAAATACAACAGTAAGGTGGCAGTAACTGCTGTGAAAACCGGTATCATAATGCATTGTGTATGTTTAAGGTAATATAATTTGATAAAACCCACAAACTATACTGGAATGCTCATAGTATTTAAACAAGGAAATCTTGTTCAAAATAACATAAAATGAAAGAAAGTGCATTTTTATTATTAAATAAAGATAGTTGTGTATTTACAATATTAACACATTCAACACTATTATATTTTTTAAAACTATAAATACACCAGTTAAAACAAAATTATAAATTAATTAACATTATGTTCTAAATTTTAACCCAAAGC
Organism: Listronotus oregonensis; assembly: GCA_019359885.1. Taxonomy (NCBI): domain Eukaryota; kingdom Metazoa; phylum Arthropoda; class Insecta; order Coleoptera; family Curculionidae; genus Listronotus; species Listronotus oregonensis. Next base: position 12,479 of record JAHBCN010014550.1, read on the forward strand.
TCTTAGAATATCTTACACTTTTATTTCAGGTTAAAAATAATTTTAATTTTAAATATAATTAAATTTTTGGTAAAAGGTTTAAAAGTGTTAATTTTTTTGTGCACCAAAAAAATTATTTGAATTAAATAAAGATAAAATTTATTCAAACAAACAATTTTCTACTATGAGCCAAACAATTCATTTAACTTACTAGGGAGTTTAGACATCAACGTGCATATAAATGTTACATTTTATGTAATGAAGAAAAAGATTCATCTAAAAATGTGTTAATTTTAAAGAGGTATGTAGCCCCAAAAATTTTTAATAAAATTTTTAGAAAGGCAAAAATTGCCCTAAATTTTCATTTAATTTTTCACCTAAAACATATACATAACTGACACAAACGATTTAAAAGGTATTATTTGTAGAAATTCATCAGTATTATTGAATAAAATATGGTAAAATAAATTAAATAACTACTAGTATTTAGCTCCTACATCTGCCCGGCAATCGTGTCATAATTATTTTAGAAACTAAATTAGATTGAATTACGAATACAGAAACAATTTATTCTAAATTATTCATAATAATTACTTTAAGCTTTTTGTGTTAAAATTAAAAAATTGTAAATTTTTTACAAATAACTATATATCGGAATAAAAACAATAATCGTTGTTTAATAGAAAAAAACCAAATTAAGATTAATTATATGTTATTTCGGTTAAATAATTATAACAAACCATTGTAAATTAAAATAAATTGTTGATTAATGCAAATAGATCATAATAAAATTAAATATTTTTTATTTAAGTTTAATAAATATGTAATTATGCTGAAAACAGGAGTCGTGAAAAAAAATCCTAGCTTAATTAAAAAAAAAAAAAAATACTTAGCTATTTCATGCATTTGCAAAATTATATTGGCCTGACAAAAAAAATAGTTCCATTTTCTTTAACCTTTGTGCGACATGCGCCATTTTTTTTTTCAAAGTTCCATGCTATTTTCCTGTTCCTTTTTCTTTTATCTTTGCCTCGCTAGTAGATAGGCCATAGCATGGCTAGCCTGGCACCGTATTAAATAAAGCATCAGAAGTAGATAGTATACTGTAATTAATTGTATTTTTTTTCGTATTTACGCAGTAAGATAAAAGTTTTTTGTGTTTGTTTAAAAAATTATTTACAGTTCGATTATTTGCTGTGGGTCTTATGTACATTGCAAACATTTACAAAACATTTAAAACTTAAATTATTTTATAACCAAATGAATTGACCAATAAGCAATTACAACAAAAGTTGCTAAATGTTAAGCTTATTAGAAATAATTGCTACCAAAGTTTGTAACTTTGATATCGTTTAGACAAGTTTTGACAAATGTGTCATATAAACTTTTTGATTTGTTTTGAGCTTAACTATCACCCATTAAAATTCTGAGCATTATACTTTTTACACCCTATATAATACTATTTTTTTGTGTCCAATAACAATTCCGTATCTAAAATCAATTACACTATAACTATTTTATAAATTGCAAAATTTCATCAGCTATAGTAGTTTTTTGGTACAATAAGAAGCCTGCTATACTGAAAGGTAAAACATTACCGGTTTAAAATTTTAATTACCTTTAGATAGTCTGTTACAATCTTTGCTACATTAGCGTATTTTAAAATTTATAAAATAAATATAAAACAGTTTTAATTAACATGTAGTCTATAACTGCAGCGCAAAGTTTTATAGTAGAAAGATCCGTAGTTAATTGGATATTGTTTACTTAGTTTACGTTTATGTACCTACCTATATACACAATTTCTAGCGAATTTATAATGTAGGATTAATGCTAATTAAAATTTTCTAGATAATAAAACAACCGAAAATACTATTAAAACAATATTGATCGTTTACAGGAAACATTTTAAACCGATTAAAATGTGTTTTAGCTTTTTGTTACCTATAAAATAATATATTATATGCACTGGTATTTATTATTTTATATCAAATAATAATTTGAAAGTTAAAATGAACGTTCTTTTTTTAATAATAGGAAAAATTAGTTAAAAATATACTTAAAAATGTTAATGTTAAAAATTTAGCAATATCCACGGTAAAATTGTTAAACTATTTCCTCCACAAAATGCCATAATCTTTTGGTATCTTGTATGGATCTAATTAACTGTAAAATTATCAAAATTAATACACTTTTTAAAGGGGTTTATTGATATTGCACTCTTAAAAGTATTACAACAGATAAAAGTACTCATTTTAAATTAAAACTATTTGAACCCTTAATGGAATAAAACCTGGGATCTTATAAAATTAGAACAACATTCCACTTTTCTTTTTCTAATGGTATGAATTAAATATTTTATGTTGATTTAATAAATGCTTCGAAATATGCAAATATGCCAAATTACTGATGGGCTGTTTTGCTCTTGTACGAGATCCTTTTGAGAAATTTGCTAAAGGTGATGCAAAAATTAAATATATTTAGAAGTAAGTGGCATAATTAATAATTTTAAACTACCTGTTCCTACTTTTAGAAAGAGGAGTTTTTTTGTTTTTGAAAGTTAAGAACGTTAACCTCTCTCTACATTACACAGCTTCTAATTCATCAGAATAATATAAAATTGTTGCTTTTGTAAATCCTCTGTTATGTCAATTTTGCCCAAGATTAACCAAAAAACTATCATTTAAATAATAAAATTACAAAATAAGTTTTGCTAACAGAATAATGTACACTTCAAAAGACAGTACTACACTGGTACTTATTATTTCACCTTAATTATTTTCTAAATCCTTAAATGCTCTCAGCTCAATGATAGGTAGTTAAATTTAGTTGCTAGAATATTTTGTATGTTAAATAATAATTTTTAATATTTATTATTAAAATGATGTTTACTATTTTTTTCCACAGCAGCATATTTTTTTAAAGAGTTTCTGTTGTCTTACTATTTATTGTTTTCTCCAACCAACAATTTTTTTTACAAAAATTTAAATGCCCCATTTTTCTTTAGAGATAAGTTTTCAGAAAAATATTAATTATTCTCTTTATATATTACAAAAATACGATAAAGAAGTAACGTAATATCTATTTTTAAGTTTAAAGACGCCTATTTCCAACTATAGAAATTGTGTTTAGCTTAATAGCAATATGCAAGTTTGTGGTAGTTTACCCTACCCTTTAAAAACTTATTATCGCATAACTCTAGGACAGTTATCTAACGTTTTATAGCTATATTTAACTAAGTTTTTGTAAAACGAATTTATAAATCGTCGATGTTAATAAAAGCCATGTATTTTTTAAATGATTTACATTTAATATATTCTATTTCATTTTTAATATTTTATCACATTCAATTATTGTTTAATTTATAATTAGTCTAAAAGACAAGTCCGGGTAAAATCAAACACAGTAATCTATAATTTATCAGCTTAAAATTAAGGGAAGGAAAACGTTGATTCGTGCAAAAAAAAGGGCGTTTTTGCGAATTTTTTTGAAAGACACAGTTAAAATCTATTTATTAAAACCAATGCTACATTAAAGTATTCCAATTAGGGAATTTAAAGTAAAATTTTTATGAAAAAATATAGGGCAATGGCAGCAGTTACTTGAAAGCGTCTCGGATAAAAGTTAAATTTTGTTGCCCCTTGTAACTAGGTGCTGGATCATCTGAAATTAAATGTCCTGATAAAGTATTTAGTAATATCCTTTTGGTAACTTGTATCGATCTAACTAGGGGTAAAATATTTGAAAATAACCCATTTTTTAAAGGGGTTTATTGATATAGGACACTAAAAAGTATTAGAGCAGATAGAAGTATTCATTTTGAATCAAAACCACTTGAACACTTAATGGATTAACTGGGATCCTATAAAATTAGAACAACATTCTACTTTACTTTTTCCAATGGTATGACTAAAATATTTTATGTTGATTTAATAAATGCGTCGAAATCTGCAAATATGCCAAATCACTGATGGGCTGTTACAGTTCTGCTCTTGTAGGAGATCCTTTTGAGAAATTTGCTAAAGTTGATGTAAAAATTAAATATATTTACAAGTAAGTGGCATAATAAATAATTTTAAAGTACCTGTTCCTACTTCTACAAAGGGAAGTTTTTTGTTTCCGTACAGTTAAAAACGTTTATCTCTTTCTACATTACACAGCTTCTAATTGATCAAAGTAAGCCTACGTGCAGAAATTGTTGCTTTTGTCAATCCTCTGTTAAGTCAAATTTGCCTAAATATTTATCAAAAAAGTATCATTTGAATAGTAAAATTACAAAGTAAGTGTTGCTAACAGAATAATGGACACTTCAGAAGACAGAACTACACTAGTACTTATTATTTCACCTTAATTATTTTCTAAATCCCTAAATGTTCTAAGCTTAATGATAAGTAGTTTAATATATTTGCTAGAATATTTTGTATGGTTAATAATAATTATTAATATTAAGTAATTAAATAATGTTTACTAATTTTTTCCATAGCAGCATACTTTTTCACAAAGAGTTTCGGTCTTAATACTCATTTGTTTCTCTTACCAACAACTTCTTTTACAAAAATTAAAACACCCCATTTTTCTCTGGAGATAAGTTCTCCAAAAATTTTTAATTTTTTATTTTTATTTATTACAAAAATTAGATACAAAAGTAACATTATATCTTTACTAATATCAAGTGTAAATGCGCTTATTTTCAACTGTAGCAATTGTGTTTAGCTTAATAGTAATATGCATGTTTGTGGTAGTTTACCCTAATTTTTGAAAACTTATTGTCTCATAACTCTACGACAGTTATCTAACGTATGTTTTATAGCTATATTTAACTAAGTTTTTGTAAAACGAATTTATAAATCGTCGATAATAATAAAAGACGTGTCTTTTTTAAATAATTTACATTTAATATATTCTAATTTATTTTTAATATTTTATCACATTTAATTATTGTTTAATTTATAATTAGTCAAAAAGACAAGTCTTGGTAAAATCAAACACAGTAATCTATAATTTATCAGCTTAAAAATAAGGGAAAAAAACGTTATTGGTGCAAAAGGAATTTTTTTTTAAAAAACCCTTTAAAAAACTATTTATTAAAACTATTGCTCATTAAAGTTACCATTTGGGGGAAATTTTAAAAAAAATTTTTTAAAAAAATTAAAAAAAAAGGGGGAATGGGAAAAAAAGGGTTAAAAAATTGCGTTCCCCTTGTAACTAGGTGTTTTCCCAAATTAAAAATAAAGTTTTTTTTAGATAATTTTTTCCTTGGTAACGCAAAAAAGGGGTTTTTCAAATTTTTTAATTTTTTTTTTAACATTTTTAAAAGGGGGAAAAAAGTGATTTTCGCGAAAAAAACGGCTAATTCGTTACTGTAAAATAAAAAAAATTTTCAAATTTGAAAAAACCCCCACGTTACTTGTAAATTATGCAGAAATGTTTTCAAAATTTTTTTAAAAAGGGTCGGTGCAGTAGTTTTAAAAGTTATGAGAGTCACCGACTTTTGGGAAAACGCTTTAAAGTTTTTTAAAAAATAAAAAAAATTTTTTTAAACGTTTATAAGCAAGTTTTATCGGTTACCTTATTACCCGTATCTTTTTTTAGTTTTTCTCCCAAATTTTTTCACAATTTTTTTAAAAAGCTTTTCATTCATAGAATTAAATTAAAAAAAAAAAATTTAAAAAATTTACTTCCCCCTTTAAACGTATAAAGCGTGCTGTGGCGCACTTTTAATTTTTTAAAAAATAAATAACCCTGCAACAGTTTTTTTTTTTTTTATCCACAAAGAACAAAAAAAACAAAAAATACATTTTCCCTATGAAATAAAGAATACCACATTTAAAAAAAAAGTAAACGATTTTATAAAAATTTTTCCCAAAAACATTATAAAAAAAAAACTTATTTTACCCCCCCAAAATTTTTAAAAAATTTAATACCTTGCAGTTCCTTTATCTCAGGTAATACGAGTTACCCGTAAAAAAAAAAAAGGGGGAGAATATTATTGCCATATCCAATCCACTATCCCATTAGGCTGATAGCCAGAAAATTTGTGAAATGAAGAGTGTTTCCTTTTAAGAAATAATTTGCTTTTTTCTTGACCGTAACCGCTTGGCGTAAAAAAGTTTGTTACGTGGGACTGGTAATGCAAAAATTTTTTAAAAAGAAAACTAATCTAAAAAAAGACTTGACTGCTCGTTAATTATCTTTCCCAAAAAAATAAATCCTTTTTTTTAAAAATAAATGAGTAACGTTATATATGCATACATTATTCAAATGATATTGTAAGTTTGTAACAACACTGTCGACATGGTGATAGTGGGTGTGCAAGAACCATGTAGTTTAAATAGGTTTATGTCAACTCGCCGACCGTGTAACTTAATGTTTTTAACCTGTCTCTTTATTTAAAGGCATTAAATTTATTATTTATAGCCTTTTTTTTTTTTTTTTTTTTTTTATATATATATATATATATATATATATATATATATATATATATATATATATATTTTAAAAATTTTAAAAAATATATATATATATATATATATATATATATATATATATATATATATATATATAAAAATATATATATATATATATATATATATATATATATATATATATATATATATATATATATATATATATATATATATATACAGGGTGAAAATTTTAAAAAAATTGAAATGGCAAAATTTTGGGAACAAAAATGAATAAAAAAACCCCTTAAAACAGTTTCTATAAAACTAAGGGGGAACAAAAAAAAACATATTATCCCACCCTTTTCAGCAACCCCTGGACAGGGTGAGATAGACCCCCAGAATCTTGAATAGAAAGGGGGTCGAGTGTACATCTTTTTAAGTTTTTGGGGAAAAAGCTTTCCAATGATACCATAAAAACTACATTTCAAAAAATTTCCCTTCTCTGTTTATAAAGGGAAAAAACAATAAATAAAAAAAAAAATTTTTAAATTGTTTGTTATTATTTAATTAAATTATACAAAATGATTACTACTGATATACTGGCATGTCTCTTAAGAATTCCAAACAATCATGTCAAGCCCACAGGTATTTTGAATTGGTTTAGTTGCTATGTTTTTTTGCCAAAAAAAGGGTTGTTTTTAAATAGCATTTTATTATCAAAAAATTTTTTTTTTAAAAAAAGTAACTTGTACTAGTAGTTTTTTTTTTAAAAAACAGTTGACTTTCGGTTTTTTTTAAAAAAAAAAAAAAGAAGGCACTTCTTATCTTTAAAATGGTGTACAGCACAGCTGAACGTGTAGACATTATTTTCATTTATGGTTCCCAGGATAAATGTTTCTTAAGGACAGCTCAACGTTTCAACGAAAGGCATGGGGGCCCAAAAAATGTAAGCCCGCAGTATTTTTCGCCAATTAGTAGCCAAATTTGAAGAAACTGGTTCGTCGCGAATAAAAAGGGAAATCAACCGATTTTTATAAAAAAAAGGGCAGCGCAAATTGAAATTTTGGGTTTTTTTTAAATGAATTCAGCGCTATCAACCCGTCAAGCGGCTGTAGCAACTGGATTATCTCGTGAATCAATAAAAAAAAATTAAATTTCCAAGTTTTATCCCTATAAACTGCAGATACTGCAAGAACTTAGTGACGCCCCCCCCGGACGGGAAAATCCAGTTTTGTGAAATAATGACAGATAGAATTATGGCAGAACCTCAACAAAATTTAAAAAAAATTTTTTCAATGATGAGTGTACCTTTTATTTAAAGGGGGATGTTAATAAGAAAAAATGTCGTTACGGGGGTAACGAGAACCCACATGTATTTAGAGAAGGGAAATACCCAGACCCCCAAAAAATTAAATTTTTGGGGGTGGTATATTGGGAGACGGTATTATGGGCCCCCAAAAATTTTTAAACCCAAAATTTTTTTAAAAGGGGACATGTATGCTGAAATGCTACAGGGGTTTTATCGAACCACTAATATGCGAGAATTGGGGAAAAACAGAGGGACATACAGGGGAAAATTTTTCTTTATTAGAACGCTTACTACATTTCCAACACGATGGAGCACCCCCCATTATGTAGTTCCCGTTAGGCAAGGGTTTGGGGTGATCATTATCCTAACCAGTGGTTTGGGGAAAAAGAGGCCCTTTTTTGAATGGCCACCCAGGGGGCCCCCGGGGGAAAACCTCTTGACCCTTTTTTTACCTAAAATCTGTGGTTTATAAAAAAAAAACCTGAGTCACTAGAAAAATTTTCCCCCAAAAGAATATTTCAGGGGAAAAACCCTGCTATATCCAAAGAGAAACATTTGTTTTAAAGTACGTGAAGAGTTTGAAAATAGGTTTATTATTGTCTTCAAAAAAAAGGAAATCATTTTGAACATTTAATTAAATAATAATAAACAACCCAAAAAATTTTTTTTTTTTTATTGTTTTCCCCTTTTTTTAAAAAGAGAAGAATTTTCTGAAATGTAGCTTTTATGGTATCATTGGAAAGCATTTTTTTCCCAAAAACTTTAATATGATGTATCACTCGGGGGCCCCCTTTCTATTTAAGATTCTAGGGGTCTATCTCACCCTGTCCAAGGGGGGTTTTTTTATAAGGGGGGGAAAAAGCTTGTTTTTGTTCCCCCCTTGGGGTTTTTTTGAAACTTTTGGGGTTTTTAAAGGGGTTTTTTTTTTTTTATTTTTTTTGTTCCCCCAAAAATCCCATTTCAAGTTTTTAAATTGTCACCCTGTATATATATTTTCTTTTAAAGTATTACTACACACAATAAAAAAAGCTCCTGTAGTAACTAGTAAATTCCTTAGCATTTAAAATAATAACATTAATTTTTAAAAGTAAAATGTCAGTAAATGCGTCAGTTTTAAATTTAAATATATGTTTTTTATCTTTGGACAGTCCACGAAGGTTGCTGCCTAAGTACTAACGTACCGTGGGTGTCTTAAAAGTGGTATGAGGAAGTTTGTTCACACAGGACTTTAATATTTTGAGACTGGGGGGAAAAGGAAAAACTTCTGCGTGTAGCAGGTTTCAAAGTCTGGACACTCTGGAGATAAAGGAACGAAGAAAGCAGGAAGTTGGGGGGGCCCCCTAGGGGTTTTTGTGTAAAAGGATGCATTAAAAAAAGCACTACGTGTTGCCTGTTAGAGCTGCCAGGGGGGGGAATTGTACTGGCCAACTCGTCTGAGCAGAAGCCGGGAAAAAATCTATAGAAGAGCGACAGATCCCCCACAGCTGGGCGGTGGGGAAAAAACAGGGGGAAAAATTTCTGTAAGCGTGGGAAAAAAAAAATAAGATAAACGGGGGTTTTTAAATGGAGTCCAGAATGCTAAGTGTTGTAGGAGACGCTATTTCCCCCCCCCATGAGAACAATATTCTAAAAAAAGGGGGGGATTTTTTGGGGGGCATACAGGGTATACGGATTGAAAGAAAAGAAATATTTTCTGGCTCGAAAGAAAAATCTAAGCTTTCTTCAAGCTGCCGAGGCTATGGATGTGCTATGTTAGTGCCAGTCGAGGTTATTTTCAAAAGTAACGCCGACAAGATTAAAGGACTCTTTGTTCTGCAAAACTTGAACGCACATATGTAACTAATGAGCATTGGCAGACTTCTTCCGCGACAGCAAACAAGACTGTGTTTTTGAGACATTTAACTTAACAAGATTGATTGAAGATAAGTTTAAGGTCTTGTGAGAGAGACATACGCATTGACCTACGCAAGGTAACTGATATACGTCGATTAGAAAGGAAACTGGAAAGCCAAGAGCAAAGCTTAGGTGAAAGACCATAAAAAGGAAGTTTGTTAAGAAGCCCGTCATGCCAGACCTGATCGAAAGCTTTGGATATGTCAAGAGCAACGATCTGGGATTCACCAAGAAACTTAAGAGACTTGTCCCAGTTGTGTAAAACAAACGAAAGAAGATCAGCTGTGGATCTTTTGTGACGGAATCCATAGTGTCTATCATGACAGATCATGTGTTTTTCCGGATACTTCAAGATTTAAATTTAATAAAGT
>JAHBCN010014551.1:0-22412 GCA_019359885.1 Listronotus oregonensis
GTATCGATCGATGTTGTTTCCGATTAACCACGGGGATAACGTTTTTTAACTACTTTTCACTTAAATGACATTAATTTAACCATTTAAAGGGGAAAAATAATCTATTCTGCTGTAACGGTTTTTTAAATATGAGTCAATTTAAAAAAAAAATAGTATCTAAACATAATCGATTTTATGACTTTTACTCAAAAAATATTAAAAACTAAATCCAAATTTAAAAAACTATTACAGCGAAGCCTAGATTTAAGTGTCGTTTCATATAGTTTTTAAAAATTATTGATAACTTATACCGTTTTTGAGAAAAACATTATGCCCCAAACCCCAAATTGGATTCAATTTTCGCGGCCTGAATGGACTCTTAATGATACTTTTTTCTATACAATTATATTAAATCCTAAAATTTATTTTTATGCCAAATTAAATTATTTGTTAGTAAATTTATGTACCCAAATTTAAAACAATTTATATTCTAAATAAATAAATAATTGTCATAAATTATGCCCAAGAATTACTTTTATTAATAGTAGATCTGTCACCAGATTAATTATATTCCCTGTAACCAAAATAATAGCAATCCTTAGTTGGGTTTGTTCTCGTTAGTTTTGGTAAGTTCTGGATGGTTTTGGCTAGATATGGTAATGTAATTTTATTGTTTGGCCATTAACTGCATTTTTGGGTAGTTGCATATACATTTACAGATAATTATTGTTTTTAATAAGCTTGATTTCAAAAATTGGTGACAGATCATTTGAGATCATACCAATTTAAAAATAGGCAAAAAGTATTTAATTTGGTGACTAATTAAATCACACTTCTTTATAAGATTTATTTTTCAACAGTCCCCAAAGAAAGAAATCTGTAGGTGTTAGATCCGGAGATCATGGTGGCTACCTTATAGGTCCATATGTTCCTATACAACGGTTTCTAAACTGGGTATTTAAATACTTTCATATTTGTGGAGCGTTATGGGTCGGGCGCCATCTTATTGAAAGTTAATCTCTTTTACTTCATTTAAAAAAAAACATCATCAAGGATATCGAAAAGGTTTAGTGGAGTATGTCCGGATATCTATCTGTATTTAAATATTCTTTACAACAGCGATACATCAGTTTATTTAAAAATAAAAAATAACTTACCTACATTTACCACCAATTGACCTTGTTGACGAATAGGTCGTATCAAGTGGGGATTTGTAATGAAATCTCCTACGACCATCATGAGCCTACAAACAAAATCGTGACTCGTCCTCATTCCATTGAGCCCGTTCTTGACACCATACTAGACGTAGCTGTCTATGTCTATTGGTCAATGGCAATACAAGCCGAGGACGCTATGATTGTAGTCCATACGTTCTAATTCTTCGATAAGTCGATCTTAAGGATGTGTCGACCCGTAGCTACTTTCTACTCATCTCTCTAAGGACCCTAGCTCTTAAGAGCCGCTCTTTGCAATCTGTGGTTCTTCTTAAAACCCCAGTACCCTTTTGACGTGTACTGCGACGATGTATGACCAGTCTTGCCAACATCGCATCACTGGGCATCCCGGTTAACAATTCTTCTAATTTCCCAAATGACATCCCACCCTCTCGTAGACCTACTATTCTTTCTTGTTCAAATTCACTTAAAGGCATTGCTAATAGTGTTTTAAATTCCACAAAACAAATTTTAATTAAAAACTGATAATAAAAACTGATCATATTTTTTGTTAAATTTGAAAAACTCTGGTATGTATTTTAAAATAAGTTGGGACAAAAATGTTATCGTTTGGTACACTTCATCAGAGCAATTAACCGACAAAAAATGATGGGTATATCTTAAAATATTGTTAGTGTTTCAATTTCTATGTCACACAGTATATTAACAACAGGAAAAATATTGGGCATCAAAATTCTTTGCTCCTTAAACTTTAAAATTGCAGTCTCAGTTTCAATTTTTGTGACGAAGGTTGATTTTTGTTCCTTAAAATTTGAAAGTGATTTCAGTGAATAAAACTAGGGTGAGTGCTTAAGAAGACAAGACAGAAGTGAAAATTTTACCAAGATGGGATTTCCTAGTTACCTTTCACAATCTAACATCCGCAAATATTAAATTCAAGAAAATAAAAAAGTCGATTCATAATAAGCAGATACACTATGCATTTGGTCATATTTTGGTCTTGGCTTAATTTAAAAATAAAACTACATTATATGAATAAAAAAATTTATATTATTTAATTTGTTTCGAAAAGTGGGGGGGCCCAGGCCCCCCCCTGACCAATTATACGCCCAGGGCGGGGCAAAGGGGGTTTATTGGGGAGGTGATTTGGCCCATAAATTTTAAATTTAGACTGCGTCACGCTTACAGAAAAGCTTTGTTCTTACCCACCGACGGGCGGTAGAGGATATTTTGCTTTGGGTATTTTCACGGCTCCTCTGTTCCAAGAAGTTTGCAAGTATAATTCTTCTAGCAGCCCCCAACAGAGTAACTCATAGTCCCAAATTTTTTGTTTTTTTTACAGTCCAACTTAAGAGGTCCCAAACTTTCCACCTCTTCTTTCGGTTATTCCCAAGGGGAAATTTACTACACGCAAAAGTTTTCTTTTCCCAAATCCAATAATATTTAGTCTTGGGGAATAAACTCCCTTTATCACACTAAAGACCCCCACGCTACTAGTATTTAAAGCTTTCGTGGACTGTAATTTAAAATGCTTATGAAAAAAACAATACTTATCGTTAATTATTTTATTCCTCCCAACAAAATTATTTTATTGTACTTTATACAAATTATAAATTTATACAATATGTATGCCCTAAAACACAAACAACTAATTTAAATCTGGTACTTTTTTACTTTGCTTGACCCTTACCGATTTTGATGAGTTTTTCCATACGGAGGCTGACCACAAATCTAAAGTAATTTTTTTCGACGTTTTATTTTCAAGATATGAGTTATTAAATATGATAAATAATTAAATAAACTTATTTCCACTAGCTTGCCCTTCTTTTATCATACATTTGGTGAAAAGTACACTAAACTGTCATACAATGTTTGACATTTATCAAAAATAGTTGTGTTTCCTTTTTTGCTAAAAACAGAAAACTAATAGAAATATCGACCATTTAAACAGAAGGCTGTGAAATGTCGCCATCTAATCTTTCCATATTAAAGCAAAAGATATAAAATGTAATATTACACAATTAAACGCGGTAAAGAAAATTAAATAATTATATTAAATAATTTTAAATATGTAATAGTTTTCTTAAAAATTAAAAATGTTGTACAAAAAGTCAGAAAAACAGTAAAAGTGTATTAAGTTTGAATTGGACATTTGTTAACTTTATACATGGTTACCATTATTTATTATGAGTCGGACCTGCCCCTTACTATTAAATTGAGCAAACTCACCCGGGTTTTCCTATACCCGCTTGACTTTTTGCCCTGCAAGCGTGGACAAGATCGTTCTACAGCACTGGGCTTCCCTAAATTTTCTTAAGAACACCAAAAAGAAGGCAGAAATGAATTTTCTAAACCATAATCCATATCCCTAAAATTTTAATTTTACTGGTGCAATTTCTACCTATTTTTACATAATTGCGTAAAAAATATAGATAATATAGGGAAATGCAGGTAGAGATCGAACGCTGTTAGAATAACACCGATACGTCACGGTTTTATACGGGTTTGCCATATGAGACCGTGACGTATCGGTGTTGTTCTTACAGCGTTCGATCTTTATGTGGTCACAAACCTGTATTTTTAGTGATTAAATCTATGAGACTTACAGTGTCTCTGTAGTCGTCTGCAAGAACTGACCCATATTTTTTTGTGAGACTGTTTGGGACATTTTTTGTTTTTCACGGGGCAGCACCTGTTTTTTTTTTTTTGTATTTTATGCATTTTATTTTTTTCTATACAAAAAAAAATGTTTTTATATAAAAAAAAACCCATTCTTAACTTTTTAAACCCCTAACACACAACACACAATGAACAAGCATTAGTATTTGCACTGATGCACTTTAAGCAACACGCAGTGAATATGAAACATAAAACCAATAGAAAAATATTGATAAAAATAATATATAATTACTGTAAGCTAATAAAGTTTGCCGGTTATCTTATAAGATAAATAAATATATTCCCAAAAGTCTCAATTGCTTAAAATACTTTAATACAGTACAGACAAAGATTCCATTGTTAATATCTGCATCAAAGCCCGTATGTTTAGTAGATAAAATAAATCACCGCCGAAGCTAGGAGATTTCGGTGGAGTTAGACAAATCAAGACGCGAAAAATGGCATTTTATACACAAATAACAGACTTTTTAAGGTTACAACGCGTTACAGAATAGCAAATATAAATTTTATGGGATGCTCATGTATTTTTTAAATAGTATTCTTTTATTTTGGGTAATTGCGATTTAAAAAAAAAACTTCTCTCACAATTTGACACCCCTTTAAAAGAAAATTTGGCGCCCCCCATCGATTACCTATGGGGAGGGGAGCCTCCCCCCTCTCCCCCTGTTCACTCCGGCCCTGTATACGCCACTAGGTATGATTTTACATGAATACAAACTTCTTCTCGGATTTCCATTGTTTTTATATAATTTAAGTGAAAAAATTAAATAAAGACAATGGACGTCCGAGAAAAAGTTTTTATTTAACCTACAACATTGTCTAGAACCTTTAGAGAAATGATTTTACATTTTGCTAAATGATCATGTAATAAATGCTTATAATGGTTTTTGTCTATTAATGTACTGTATTACGTATAATTATGTATTTTTGTAAGGGATAATATAAATTTTAATATTTATATTTTAGTAGCATCTTTTCAAATATATTATTTGCCCTAATTTCTTAAAAAGCACAATTATTCTGTTTAAAACAATTCCTAATAGATGCAACACTCAACTCCAGTTAAGCGCCGGAATTCATTTAAATGCGAAACAAGAGACTACTGGAGACTAATTTTCTTGTTGTCTATTATGTAGACAAAATTAAATTCGCGACTAGAAACTGGACCTGGAACTTTCTGCATTATAATGTAATGGATTTACGAGGAAGGCAATTGTCAACGTTAAACAGCTTTTGGCTGGAGAGATAAATGCGATGCACAATAGTTTGGGAATAAATTAAGCTGGATGCACACTGCACGGCACTTGTGTACCTGTTATTCCACTTCGGTGCACTTTAAGACAAGGGGGATGTTACGCTGTCCCACTGGTCACCCCCAGCTTTGCTTTAACTTAAAGGAGATAAACTAACTTTAGTAAAGTACACGTACTGTGACGGGATAAGATTACATCGATCGATTTATCAACAAAACTTATACCTATGGTTTTGTTTATGATACACATTGCCTTTTTTATAATTATAATCCTAAAAGGTATGATGACTCATTTTAAAAAAACTCGTCTTTAATATTCAAAATTTGCTTATTCCAAAAAATATACTATATTTGCAAAAAATTAAGATTTGGTAGACAAACAATGCGATTTTAGTATTAGGTTTTAAATTCCCGCCAAAACGCTCACGTATGTCATGGAGACGTTCGTGACGTCACGTCTCTGTAAACAGTAAACATTAGGTGCGTAACAAAAATTTATTATTCTGTATCACACATCAATTAAAACTTTGGGAAAGTTACTTGTTTTCATTTCACAAAACAAAACGATGAAAAAAATGTCTTTGAATCTTGCCCAATGAAATCCAAAATCTGTGTGTTCAAATTTTATAATTTATTTCTGTGAAAGTTTCTGATGTCCCTAATTATTTTATCGTAGGTGTAAAATTTAATGTTACAATTTTTTAACTTACCTTTTATCTCTTGGATAAGCTCATAATAAAAATGTTAGTCTTGGTATCGAATTATCGGGTTTTAATGATTATAAATGTATTTACAAGAAGTTTTAATATTTCAAAATTCTGCTGAACAAACGTGTTTGTGCAATGTAAAAAGCCTCTCCTAGAACAAATCAACTTTCGGAAAATAAGAGCTTTAGTAAATCCTTTTTTCATAATTTAAAATTTAAGGATTTATTTATTAATAACTCAAAACTAGGCAACGGATCGCTGGAAATTGTAAAATAATTTATAAATACAGATAAACAGTGAAAAGATTTCGATTATTGTTCAACCTATTATATCGTATTGTTACAGACTTTAAAAATATCTGTTTAGTTAATAGAATTGTAAAAGGTTAGAATTATTTTATTTAGGTTAATAATTTATTAAAAATAGGTTACCTTAGTTTTTCCCTTTTTCGACGGTCATTGCGGATTATCCTGAGGACGCTGGAGACATCCTTTCAAACTTTTCTGGCATCCTGTAGTAAAATAATTTTTCCAGCTAATTCTAGACTTTTCCAGACTTTTCCATTCTTTTCCACATAACTATATAAAGCGCGAAGGAAATCCGCACGGGTCAGTTTAGTTTTGTATTCCGACGAGATAAGAAGTTGACAGACAGTTAAAGGTTAAACAGTTGTCATTATTTCGTTACGTTGGAGTGTTTCCATAGAAACGTTTGTAAACCTGATATCCAATAAAAAGGTGTAAAACCAGGATCCGTGTTTTATACGTGGTGTCACGGAACAGTATTTTGTAGTTTAATTAATAGGAAAAATAAATATTAATAACTAAAATATTTAAAAAAAAGTTTATATCCTATTTCATATGATAAATCCAAAATATTAATAAATTGTGGATGTTGCTACCATGGCTATTAAAAATAAAAAATTAATAGTATATTAGTCCAAAAAAAATTAAATATACCTAAGAGCAATTTAAAGAAACGCGATATTTAGCCGCTAGATTAAAGAAATACGAACAAGAATAAATAATTTAAATATGGTTTGCTTTCTTTCCCTTATTTGTCCTTTCCTTTCACTTAACCAAAAATGATAAAAATTTTAAAGGTAAAATACCTTTTTAGTCAGATCTAAAGCGAGAAATGCTCTCGGGTGTCCACCATCGAAAAGCAACATAGTATTCGCAAATATCTGTGGGTTTAAGCTCAATTTAAACTCCGGTCATCATTACCGTCAATGATCTTAACCATTAGTTCTTTCTCTAACCATAAACTTTAACCCTGCAGGCGGGGCGCCATAAATTATAACACCAAACGGGGCGCCGGGTCTCAGAGACCCGTGTCAAAAAAAAAAAAAAATGGATAATATTTTAAATCAATATTATATAATTTTGTGAAAGATACAGCGTTTGTTTCTAAGATTAACTAAAAAAATCTTATAATAAAAAACTCAAATACATACAATACTTATCCAAACAGAATACTTAAAAAAATGAGGAATGGTCAAAACATGTATAATAAAACATATATCACAACAAAAACGCAATTCATGATTTAAACAAGTTGAGATACTATCAAAAGAGGATTAACGTTTATTGATTTTCGCAGTATTGGAACATGGAGGACACCAAGCTTGAGATGAGGCAAATGACAGTTTCAATGTCAGTTTATACCAAAATAAATCCTTTGATCTTATAAGCGTTACTTTCGGGGCATATTCTGTAATGGCATAAGCCATAGATGCGAGCAACACCAGCTTCAAAGCAAGGTTTCTACTTTAAGAATACCGAATGGATTTTCTTTAATATCTATATATAATGTGTATATAGTAAACTCTTGAATATTTATTGTTTACGTGTCCATGACGTCTCCTATAAATTCTTAAAGCATTTTTGATTTCCATAAAGCCATCCGCTTTAATCAATACAATTCTTGTCTTTACAGTAAAACTTATATAATTTACAACTATTTTTATTGGTTTTGCTCCAAGGAATCAGCCAATGCAATTTTTCTCTAGAAGTTTCCAATAGAGCCAATGAATTCAACGTCACAAGACGAGAGACAAGAATTCCTCATCTCACAATCAGCAGCATTACTTGTCGTGTATCCAAATTCATCTTTTTATCTAATTTAATTAAATAAAAAGATTTACCTTTATTAAAACTGCTATGTATACTCTCATATAAACATTTTTTAAAGAGCTTATTAAACAACCATATTAATAAAAGTCCACAGGCCGACTGGTCGACTGACCAGTGTCCCTTCAGTGACCCTTTGCCCTCGCGATGACACGAGTCCCGTCCCTTTCATAACAGGATTACGCACCTACTTTGCTCGTCATCTTCTCGGATTGTCAGCAGACTTACACAATGTATATAAGGGTTTTTCTTTTATCTCCGTTATTTTGGTCGAGTTTCTTAAGGAAGGTTTTTTTTTACAACCTAAATAGAAAAGAAAAATTTGTCAGTATTTGTCCAAACATTTGGAAATTGAACAAGATGTAACAAACAAGATGAGCGATAGGTTATGCTTTTATTATAAATTTTTTACAATTTGATATTAAAAATACAATTAATACTCGAGAAAATAAAGCAGTGAAACTCCGAATTTTGTGTACAAAGCTGAATCGAGATGCGGTTTTATTTGCATTCGATTTGTGAGGACGTATAGATATTTTGTGACCCTATGTGATTAAAAAGATATAAAATTTGCATTGGTACATAAGAAAAATGTACTTTTAAAGGTGCATCTCAAAGAATAAATGAAAAATGTATAACTCGGAAAATATTGACGAAAATGAGTTTAATTTTACTACTTACAGGTTTTTGGGGTCGCTGAATACGAATATGATATTGACAATGATATTAGAAATACCTATTAACCAGAATTATAACTGATTACTAAGTCCTCTTCTGGAGTTTTGTGGAAATTCGTTAAATAATTAGACGAAACTCGTTACCGCGAGTGTTTCTGAGGTCGCTCGACACGAATTCCATGATGGTAACGGTCTCCGTATTACCCAGTATCCAGGACGGCTGGTTTCACTGTGAACTATTTTATTCTTAATAATTTTTCAGTTACAAAATACATTTATTGATGACAAGAAAACAGATGTTTTTAAAAAGTAGTATACTTAAATGCTTTTACAATTTTAATTTTTCTTATTAAATGTTTTAATTTTCATTATTATCTTCTTCATTTTCATTTTGGTCTATGGTTTTAGTTTCCGACAAAAAAGTGTCTTTCGGAGAATGTTTTGCAATTGATTCGTTTGGAGGGGCAACTTTTAATTTAATTGGTTTATATGGGTAGGCCGCAGTCGTTTTACAGGGGTGTCTTGGCTAGCATTTCTCCTTGCCTGACCAGCAACATTAAGATTGTTTGTCTTGCTTCGATATACAACAATATGTTTTTAGTCTCATGTCTCAATAAACCGTAGACCCAAAGTCCTCATAAATCAATCTGTATAATAGTACATACTAGTATATGTAAAAGTGAAAGGTGAAAGATCGTACTCCTTAATTATTTTTTTTTTAATGCTACGAACTGTATTAAATACGCCAAATTAAAAAAAAAATGTTTCGGCTATTTTTAAAACATATTTGTATAAAGCTTATGAAGATGACGTCAATACCTCGAGGACTGTTACCGTGGTGATATTCGTGTTACGCGGCCTCAAAAACTCTCGGAGTAACGAAATTTACATAATTTTATAACGAATTTTCACAAAACTCTGGGAGACGACAAAGTTATCAGTCACCCTGGTCATCTGAGATCACTCTCCATGACATATTCGTATTCCGCTACTTCCAGTAGCAAAATTAAACTCACTTTCTTTAATATTTTACCCGAGTTATAAATTTTTCATTTTTTTTTACTCTTCAAAATGCACTGTTCTTATGCTTTGGTGCAATTTTTATTTCTTATTGATCACGTAGGGTCACAAACTTTTCAAACGCTCTTGCGAACCAAATGCAAAAAACCGCATCTCGATCCATCTTACTGCACAAAATTTGGATATAAGACTCTTTTTCGTGCTTCTTATTTTTGACTTTATGTAGTATGACAAATTAAGTATCGACCTCTTTCGTTAAGGTCGACTTATGCAATGGGATCAATGTATTTTTTGTTTAGCTTTATTAAACTTTTTTATTTTTTTTTCGATCCTATTTATTTGTATTGCACTAAATGTTTTTGCTTAATCCTATTTAGATTTGTTTGCAAGATTTAAGTTCAAATGTGCTTATTTCAATTTTGTATTAATTAAGTTTCTTTGCACAATCATTGTTCATATTTCAATAAAAACTTTGTATTCGATTGTATTGGTTGTTATTGGGCATTAATAGCCATGATAACAACATTTGAAAACTACTAATATATTATATTTATTATATATAATAGCATTTATATATAATAAAAAACGTTCTTATTTTTACAATATATTACACAGGCACATTAAAAAAAAGTTGATCGGACCCACGTACGGACATGTATTTCGACCCGCTAAATCCGATTTTGAAGTCCGTTTCGCCCGATCACCCTCCAGATTTAAGTAAATATCTTTTTTTTATCGCTGTGACTGCAGTTTTTCGCAATTTTTTTTAGGTATTTTGGATTTTATCAAAATCTGGAGGGTGACCGGGCAAAACGGACTTCAAATTCGGATTTAGCGGGTTGAAATACCTGTCCGGTGTAATTAGTTACTATGACTGTATGCTTTCTTTACATGTTTGTCAATCACCGGCACACAAAAAAAAGTTGTTTGTACATTTGACCGGAATCACATTTTTTCGACACGCTGAATCCGAATTTGAAGTCCGTTTGGCCCGGTCACCCTCCAGATTTAAGTAAAGTGCGAAAAAACCAAAAAAATTGTAAAAAACTGCGGTCACAACGATTTAAAAAAAAGTTGTTTGTACTTTTGACCGGACCCACCTATGGACATGTCATTGTATTTCAACCCGCTGAATCCGAATTTGAAGTTTGTTTGGCCCGGTTACCCTCCAGATTTAAGTAAAATGAAAAATCCAAAAAAAAAATGCGAAAAACTGCAGTCACAGCGATAAAAAAAAACAAATTTACTCAAATCTGGAGGCTGACCGGACGAAACGGACTTCAAATTTGTCATGTCCATAGGTGGGTCCGGTTAAATGTACAAACAAATTCACAGATTCAATTCAACAGATTTGCAAACGTTACACAATGGCAATCCCCAACGCATAGGCAAACGTGGGGACTAACGCAGATTTTCCTATTCACACGTTGGACGAGGAACGTTAAGGCCAACATTGTTGCCAACGTGTGGAGCCGGATTAACACTTAATGACCGTCACTAGTAAGAGTATTTAACGGGAAAATGTAAGGCTGGGTTCACATGTTGGCACCAGTATTGGCCTCAATTCTACTTCCAATACGTTGATCAAAAAATATGCAGTGGCCTCGACGTTGGCGTGTGCTTTGAGGATTGGCAGTCATGTGTCAGTTTTATCAAAGGGCTATCGTTCGTGATCCCGTCCACATATTGGCGATTTGTTCAGTCTTGCTGCAACATGCATTGAGAAAATACGTCGAGCGAGAAGGTTATTCACAAGACACTCAGCACACGAGCCAATGAAAACGTTTAAAAAAAACTCAGTACTATAAAAAGGCGCTTGGAGCAATTTCGATGGGCTCTAAAGGGACAGAACTAATACCGGGTTTTGCTCCGCCGAGCGGGACATAGGGAATCCCATGTAAATTTTGAAGTAGTCAAATATTGGCTCCCCTAATTATTTTAGAAAAACATGCTATTAGGATTTATTAAAGAGCACAATAAGTTCCACCCAAAATGAAAATTTGAGCATTTTTCAACCAACCAGTAAAGAGTAAACTGCTTAAATACTTCTGCAACGTAGTATCTTATTATGCACCCTGTACTCTAGAAATCAATAATAAAAACACCATATAGATTTATAAGTGACAATTTAGATCATTAATTTATAATGTCATTGCCAAAACTCAACAATTTTATACGGGAATTTCAAAAAGAATCTTCGCATTTCATTTTAGTTTACAGCTAATTCCAACACATGCACTCACAGTTACGAAAGACAATAAAACAAATTTGTCTACATTTAGAAATCAATGCTCAAATATTCCTCCATTAACTGCCAGACAATAACCCAAACGATTATAAAACTCATTTCTTACGTTGGCTAGTTGGTGCATCGATATTCTGGCACATTCAGCGGAAATAGCATTCCTTAGCTGGTCTAAATTTTCATATTTTTTAGTGGTATAAAGCTTAGTTTTTAAATGTCCCCATAGAAAAAAATCGTTTGACGAAAGATCCAGAGACCTGGCTGGCCAAGATATTGCGTGATTCGGGCGTATGATGTCGTTATTAAATGCGATGTTCAAGTATTCGCGCACAGCTCTGGTACTGTGTGCTGGTAAGCCATCCATTTGATACCAAATCTCTTGATTTTCACGAGCAAGGTTGTTCAAAGCAGGCAAAATTTGTTCTTCTAAAAGTTCCAGAAAGAACTCCGCATTCAAATTTCGGTCAAGGAAAAATGGTCCAAGGATATGGTGGCCGAAAATTCCCGCCAAAACATTAATTTTTTGTGGATATTGAGTCCTTGTCTCAATAAATCGAGTTTGGTTTGTTGGGTTCGTTGTTCAATGTAAAAGTGCATTCGTCAGTAAAGCAAATATTTTGTAAAAAACCTCTGTCAGTGTTTGTCCTCTCCATCATCTCAAAGCAAAATTCCTGTCGTCTTATTTCGTCTCCGTCTCTTAATTCTTGGTGTCTTTCGTACTTGTAACCGTGGTATTTACATCTTTTTAAAATTCGAGATATTGTGGTGTGGTCTTGTCCAGTAATGTCATCCAGTTGTCTTGTGCTAATGTTTCCTTCGGCCTCCTCTACACAAAGTATCACGTCTAAATCCCTCTCGTTTTGTACAATTTGTCTCTGATTTTCAAGCCGATTTTCTTCACATTTGCAATTATTGATTACTGTGCCTGTAGTTTCAATTTTTTTTTTCGTCCGTTCTATTGTCGATTTACTTGGTATTGGTCTATTGGGACATTGATCTGACAACTTAAGAGTGAGAGGTTAAATAATTTTTCTGGTATTTTATTATAAACTTCTAATAATACAGGGCGCGTATGAAGATAGGAGATTCGTAACTTATTTTAGCATTTATCTCTTAGCTGGCGGACTGAGAAGAGCTGAAATTTGTACACTGGGTACAACTTTCCGTGCTCTTTAAAAAATCCTAATAATATTTTCTTCTAATATAATTAGGGGAGCCAATATTGGACCACTTCAAAATTTACATGAGATTCCCTATGTCCCGCTCGACGGAGCAACACCCGGTATAGTAGTCATGTGTGGATGCCTCATCTAATTAACAGACCAACGTAGGTACCAGCGCTGGTACCAACGTATATAGCAGGTTTATGGTTTTTCCATGACACATTTTTTAGAACAAAACTGTCGCTTTTCTGGCATTAGCTCGGCAAGCCCTACTTCTACTGCTTGCACCCAAACTGTCCCTAACATAACTATTAAATTGCCTTCCTTACCCAACAATGATCATCTCTATCTTTTAACGTATATTTTTAACAATACGTCCCATATATAGAAGAAGTTAAAAATTGAATCGGTAAAGACATACCGCAAGATTTATAATCGAAGGAGGGTTGATACAGAAGATGGTTAAAACTGGAGTGTAAAATATGCATTGTATATTGCGATTCAGGATGTTGATCTACATATGGGAATTTAAATAAAATCTTTTTCCACCCCTTTAAATATTGACAGGGCATAAATAATCTGCCTTTATAAAACTTGTCGATTTTTGATCTCTGTGAGAAAGTTTGCTAGATTTTTAACAGTTCATAAGAATTCAACATATTATACATGTGAAATTACTTTAATAAATATATTTAGTAACAATATGAGTAATCTTCACAAAATTTTTATATTTAGTTAAAATAAATATGGACAGTTAATATAAAATTTACTTTTGGTAATTGTTTAGAATTGCGGCTTTACCTATATTTGGCTATAACAAATAGAAAAATAGGGATATTAACATGTTTTTTTGTTCTATTTTACGATGCTTTTACGAATCTTTTAAAAAAGGTTCAAAAACAAAAAATTTGGTGTTATTTTAACTTTGAAGATAAAAAATGGATTGTTCTATAATAATAAATAAACATTTAAAAAAATTGAAGTTTTGAAGAAAAAAAATTTGTAAAAATTTTAAGCAAAAAGAAAATAAAATGAAACTTAAAGCCTTTTAAATTAAATCTACTCTAAGAAAAATAAATTATTAAATATTTATTCAGTTATATTATTTAAACCCAATTTAAATGTCAAAAAAGATGTAACAGAAAATTATTTTTATTTTTTTTTTATATATATTTAAGGATAAACTTTAAATCTTTTTAGAAATAATTCCAAGGTTTTAAATATTAATTTTTGTAATAATCAAGGTAGATCTCAAATCGTCCCAACACTAGCGTTCATATTGAATGTATTGTTAAAAATATACGTTAAAAGATAGAGATGATCATTGTTGGGTAAGGAAGGCAATAGTTATGTTGGGGATAGTTTGGGTGCAAGCAGTATAAGATAGGGCTTGCCGAGCAAATGCCAGAAAAGCGGCACTTTTCTACTAAAAAATGTATCATGAAAAAACCATAGACCAGCTCCAGGCGTTGGTACCAGGGCTAATACCTACGTTGGTCGGTTAATTAGATGAGGCGTCCACACATGACTACTGTATTAGTTCTGTCCCGTTAGAGCCCATGTGAATATGTCCGATACAAAAATCGAAATTGCTTCAAGCGCCTTTTTTGTAGTACTGAGTTTTTTTAAACGTTTTCATTTGCTCGTGTGCTGAGGGTCTTGTGAATGACCTTCTCGCTCGACGTATGCTCTCATTGCATGTTGCAACAAGACTAAACAAATCGCCAATATGTGGACGATATCACGAACGATATTTAATAAAACTGACATATGAATGCCAATCCCCAAAGCACACGCCAACGTCAAGGCCAATGAATATTTTTTGATTAACATATTGAAGTAGATTTGGGGCTAATATTGGTGCCAACATATGAAGCCAGCCTTACATTTTCCGTTAAATACTTT
This sequence comes from Listronotus oregonensis, assembly GCA_019359885.1. Taxonomy (NCBI): domain Eukaryota; kingdom Metazoa; phylum Arthropoda; class Insecta; order Coleoptera; family Curculionidae; genus Listronotus; species Listronotus oregonensis. The sequence continues at coordinate 14,935 of JAHBCN010014551.1, forward strand.
TAGTCGTGACAGTAATTAAGTGTTAGGCCGGCTCCACACGTTGGCAACAATGTTAGCCTCAACGTTACTCGTCCAACCTGTGAATAGGGAAATCTGCGTTGGTCCCCACGTTGGCCTGTGCGTTGGGGATTGCCGTCGCGTATCCGTTTTATTCAAGAAATCTGCGCTAACGTTTGCGAATCTGTTAAATTGAATCTGTGAATTATATAAAAAAAAGTAATTTATTGTAAAAATAAGAACGTTTGTTATTATATCTTAATCCTATTACATATAATAAATATAATATATTAGTAGTTTTAAATGTTGTCAGCCTGCCTATTAATCAAATCGAGGACTTATTTTACTTAGGACACAAGTGTTTATATCAACTTAATTTGTGGATTAATTTAATTCTGGTTTAACTTTAGTACTAAAACTACTTGTTTTTACTAAAATGATAGTGTGCTATAAAGTCTACCATACCAGAACCTAACCCTGTGTTTTTTTTTTAATTTACAGGTGTGGAAAATCCAAGACCAAACATAGGGATAAAGTGTAATGTTTTTATCAGAAACAACCCCTTTAACTGTGTAAAAAAGTAAGACAAAGCTTCGCAATGTGTGGAGGCTTCTATCAAGCTCTGTTTCGAACAGCGATGACCGGCGATTCTAGGCATACAGCCGCCCGTTCCCGCCTACATATGTATTTCCCCTTATCATAAATCAACATTCGTCGAGCGTACGCAGTTTAAGCTATTTTGGCGTGTATGTCTTAGTTTAAATTCGATCTCACTCTGTTTTGGTGGCTAATTTGTTTTCTTTGTTTTACTTGCGAAATGTCCATGTTCGAGTTTGAACTTTCCACACCTGTATATTGTTAAACTAATTAGAAAAAAAGTTGAAAAAAAATACCTATAGAATTTTAAAAAACGTAAAAACAACAAAAATATTTTGTCAGATTAGGTTTTGGCATACATTTTTTTGCCTAAAATCTTCCTCCTGATAAGCCCCAAAAGACTGTCTGCGTAAAAATGAGGGACAACATTTTCTTACTCCCAAAATTACATCATTTTCCCGAAATTTTTTTGCCAAAAGGGACTATTACTCATAAAAGGGCAGGAAAAATTTGATTTAATAAAAATTATTTGGAATCATTCAAGGAATAATCTAATAATACTAATAATCTATAATACTAATAATCATTTTTAGAATTTTTGGATACATTCCCGGGCCTGGAAAAATGACCGAAGAGAAAAATTTTGAGAACTATGCAAAAATTCTGGAAAAATTCACCCATATTCTTGAATGGCACTGAATACTTTTTGTGCAAAAAGTCTTGTTTCGTAAAAGCGACCATTTTAGATATAACGGGTATTTATTATTAAATAATTGACCAATAATTTACAAAAAAATGTGTAAGCTTTGGAAAAAAGTTATAGATCATAAGGTCTTTGGGATCTTCACCCCAATAAATGCTAGAAGACCATGTCTGCCGAAATCTAGAAAAAAGTTATTAATTTTTTTGCATATGTCTCATTTTTCCATGTATTTAAAAAAAATTATCTTAGTAAACGCCTTTACTTTACTAGAACTTATGAACTTACTTCAATCAAAAATACTTTTTATAGAACAACCCACTTGGCTGAAAACTTCACTGAAATTAAATTCATCAGTGATTACAAAGGTGGCTAGCATTTACCCAAGGTAAAGATTTTTTTAAGCAATGGCTACTTTGTCCTACTTTGTTACGTTATCTGTCAATCCTTAAGAAGTGTAACGTTATAGTTTTTGACCCGGGATGTAGCCTGTTGGGCAATCTAGGGACCAACGGCCAAAATTTTTGGACCATATGGAGGTAGGTAAGATTTTTGTCTTTGATTGCCTTTTATCTTTTATAGTGGCTGAATTTTGTAAGCTACTAAACCTAAATTTGAAGCTGACCAGTTAGTACTTTTAAAATAACGGTTTTCTTTAAACAAGTATCAGTTCTGTTACCTAATTGTAATAGATAGGATTTCACGAGACTCTCGAAATTCGAGATTTCTCGTCTCTCTTCAATTTCGGCAAGATCGAGACGAGACTTTTTTGGTTTTTCGAGACGAGATCGAAAAAACCTTGAATTTTTCGAGATCGAGAAATTATTTGAGATTTCTCGATCTCGAAAAAATGTATGTGTTACAATAACTCACAGCTCTAAATAGGCCAGAAAATAGAAAATAAAAAACTATGCTAAAAAATAATTCTAATTTTTTTTTAAACGTGAGAACATAACAAAAAAAAAAAATAATGACAACAAAGCAGAAATTATTTCGATATTTTTTCGATCCCCGATATGTGCTGCAATAAGTCACAGCTCTAAATCGCCAGAAAAAAAAAATTAAAAACTATTTAAAGAAATAGTTTTAATTTATTTTAAACATAAAAACATAACAAACCAAAAAAATGCAAAGATAGCAAAGTAAATAAAAAGGACAAAGATAAAAGTATTTTCAAATTTTGAAAGAACGTAAACGTTTTTAACTGTTCCAAACTATTACAAATAATTTGCGTAATATCGATAATTATTTTTTTTTTAAAAAAAAAACTGTTTCGTTATAAAAAATGAGTTTGTTGCTGGTATTGGTACATTCATTATTCTCTTCCAAACGAAAAACAATTTTAAACTTTCACCTTTTTACCTAGGTAAATTTTAAATTATGGATAAAAGATTAAATTAAAACATCGGGGTTTGTTTAATTTTCATTTTTTGGAAAAATTTCTTTATTTTTGTGCTGATACTTGGCGGTTTTTTTGTTATACGTGGCTTTTAGTAGTTTTTAGTTCATAGCATATTTATAGCCTCTAACCAGGTGTTGGTAATAGAGGCGAAAAATAAAGGCCCAATTATTTTTTAATTTTAAATTAAAAACAAAGAATACTTTTGCAAATTTTCCTTTTTCAAGATATTTCACTATAAAAGTTTTGCCAAAAAAAATTTTAATCACATTGTGGGTGTCGCTAATCTTAGTTGGCGCTTTCAAACTATTCGTCATATGAAATCAAGTTTGACTTTTGTCAAAAGTTAGACAGTTGTCAATCTGTTATTGAAAAAATCCAAAGAAAACGGGTTCACTAACGGAATACGGTAATTTGTTTATGTGTATGGGTTTTAACATAATCATTATTAAGCATGTGCACCAAAAAATGTAACTTTTGACCGTCAACCTTGATTTCATATAAGTAAAGTTTAGATGCCAACTAAGATTAGCGACACCCACAATGTGATTTAATTTTTTACAAAACTTTATGGGGAAAAATTTCTTGGAAACAAAGGAAAATATTTAAAAAAAATATTCCTGGTTTTCAATTAGTAAAAAAATAATTTGGGGCTTTATTTTCGCCTCTCTTAATAACCCTGTATTTTAACTTTTTTTTTTTTGTAATAGATAAAAATTAATAACCTTTATTGCACCTTGGCCTTGTGTTGTACCAGTGGCGGCTGGTACATAAAAGTTTTCAGAGCCAAACCCCAAAAAAAAAGAAAAAAGCCTTAAATCTAAAATAAAAAAAATGTTTCGATGTTTAAATTTTTGTGTTTAATTAAAAAAAAGTTAAACGGACAAGAACCCCCGAACGAACCCCGGACAAGTTACTTTAACGAATTTTCGCGACATTGCCCAAAAACGAAGTCAACAACATATCTCCACGCGCTTGACCATATAAATTTGGAAAAGGGGGACACAATGTGGTTCTTTTCCGTAATTTGCCCTCCCTCTCCCCCTCGCGACTCCCCGCGCCTTTGATTTTAATACCGTTGTTTTAACGGGAATGTTCTACTTTTTTAAAGCAGTGCTGAAAAGTAGTGATTAGGTTTTGACGAGTTTTTCGAGCAGTTATCGGTACCCGTTTTCTGTAAAAAAATTTAAAATTTTTTTGCGTACTGTTATAAGCGTTATATTTGTTTTTCCTTGATTAATATTCATATTAGAGATGGATATTATCGAAAAAATTTATTAAATTTAAAGGTTTTATTACACCTACGAAAAAAAAAATTAAATTAAAAAAAGGGTTTGGGCGACCTTTACCAGATATTTCCATAAAAAAAAACTCAAAATCGGGAAAAAGGGACAAAAGACAATTTAATCGGGAAATGTCTCAAAAACGTTTTTGGGTTTGTGGATGCAAAAAAAAAAAATGCTCTTTTCTGTTTTCCTTGTGTACTTTTTGGCGGAGATAAATCGTGGGGCCCAAATTGGGTAAAAATTTAAATTTTTTTAGTCAAAAAATAAAAAAATATAAACACCATTTACATAATGTAAGGAAATTTTTGCTTTTTAGGCACCGTAAATATAAGGGAACAACTAGATTCTGCCTACTGGGTAAATTTAAAATTTAACGAAGAGGTGACAAAAAATCGGTTTTTTTTGCCTAAAATTATTGATTGCGTTAAATTTTGTGGAATTTTTTAATTGGCACTTCGAGGACATGCCCAGACAAAATGTCTCAGAAAACCCCGGGAAATTTTTGGGGCCCTTTTTTTTGTGCAGAGCTTGACAAAACTTTGGAGGAACATTTAGAAAAGTCGACAGTGTTTAAAGGGATTTCAAAAAAAATTCAAAATGGCATTTTGGACTATATTTTAGAAGTATCCAGGAGATAATTTTGGAAAAATTCTTAATCCCAAACTGGCAATAATTGTAGCCCAAAAAATTTATGTGTCCGAAAAGGGGGATTTAAAGGGGGGAAAGGTATTCCGAAATGGCGAACCTATAAAAACGTTTCTGGGCCTATCTAAACCCTATTGGTGTTTCCCGAGTCCCTCACGCAAGATATTTTACAAGTTTTGAATGTAATATTACCAGACACAAAATCAACCAATAAACTAATTGCTCAAAGCTACGATGGCGCAGCCATGTGGAGTGGAAGGCATACTGGAGCCCCGGAAAAGGTTAAGGAGAAATTTCCATATGCCCATTTTGTGCACTGCTAGGGGATAAATTTTTTTAAAATGTCCAAAGCTGCTTCAAAAATTTTACAAGAAAATTTTTTTGGAATTTGCAAGAAATACCAGCTTTTTTTTAAAAAATTCCCACAACGTGAGATGTCCCCCAAAAAATAGTTCAAAAAAAAATTTCCCCCCTGGTGCCCCAAACTCGGTGGAATTTTAACATCCGCACTGTTAATATTGTTTTTAAATTTTTTGGGAATCTTTAATAGAATGGAGAACATAGAAGACTTTTTTTACTAATCAAACTGTTTGTAGTGCCGCGTCATCTATCCCCAAGAAAAACTCCTAGATAAAAATTTTATTTTTTTGGGTAACTTTTTTTTCCTCGTGTCATGCCCTCATGTAGATGTTCTTTTTAACAGCTAGAAAAAAAAAAAACAGACCCCCTAGAAATAAACAAAAAAAATTAGACTTTTGGGGCAGAATGTGATGTCACTAAGAAACTCAGTACCTGAAGTCGTTAGCCAAGCTTCTTCATTATCCACCAAAAACCCTTATTCTAAAATTCGTAGAAATGACAGTAAATTGGATCATCGTATTGCCGCTATAGAAATCTGCGTGTAATTTTTTTAAATGTGCGAAAATCGATTTGCATTTAAAAATCATTTATCTGCGGCTACTTTATTTTATTCTAATAAATTTAAAATTTTTTGATAATTTTCCCGAGGAAATTTTAAATTTTAACATGTCCTGCTTACCCCGACATAGATAAAGAACGTTTAAAAACTGAATTATCAGTAATTTTTCCCCGAGCAGACTGTAGATCTATAAAAGGAGCAGTACCTTTTTTTAAAAATTTTTTAAAAAAAAATAATTTATCAGGGGCATTTCAAAAACCAAAAAAATATTAGAAATTCTTATAACAATTCCAATGACGCCCCCAAAAGGCTGAAGAATTTTCTACTTTAAAACGAATCAAAATTTTTTTTCGTAATTCTATGACTCAGGATCGTCTAGTGGCTCTATTGCTATCAATTAAAAAAAAATGATTCGTGAAATTTCAAATTTCAATGAGAAGGTTACAACAATTTTTTTTTCCAACAAGGACAGAAGAATCAACTTTAAATTTTTAAAAAAAAAAAAGCCTTTAGTCTTCGGGGGCATTCTTTGTGACATTTACTTGTATAAACTTTTTTTCCCTTTTTTCAAATCTGTGAAAAATTTATATTTATGTTTTTTTTTAATTCGGTTTTTTTTAAATGTATATTACAAAAACTTTTTTCTGCTGTGCAGAACCCCCTTTTTTGTAACCCCACGAGCCGCCACTGTGTTGTACGTTATAACCCATACATAAATTTCTTAATAACATTTATTTTTTTTTTTCGAGACTCTCGAAATTTCGGGGTCTTGAACCCAATCGAGAAATTTTCTTCGAAAAACTTCGAGACGAGTTTGTTTATTTCTCGTCTCGATGATCGAGACGGGAAAAAGTGCCTTCGAGACGAGATTTCTCGTCTCGATAAACCCCCAGTAATAGAATTTTTGGGGAAATTTCCAGAAGATGACTTTTTTTCTTATAATCTTAAACTTTTGTCATATATTAAAAGGAAATTTTATCTGCAAATTTTTTTGATATGTATGAAAGTTTTTTTTTGAATTTATAAATGAAATAAAATTAATATCATTTTTTTTAATGATTTTCAAACGAAAAAACAAATTACGGCCCAAATAGGCAGGTTCCCCTTTTTGGGGTTCGGCTCAAAAAATTTTGGAATAAATTTAAATTTATCAAGCCATGCGGAATTGCGGCCTAAACGAAAAAGTTTACTGGGGGTTTCTTTTAGTAATTTATTACGTCTGAAATATAATTGGGGGGAAAAAAAAAGCCATTTTAACTAACCAAAAAGCCATGACCAACCCCCAACTGAGAGCTGTTAATTTTTTTAAATTATCCCCCCGTAAAGTTATTAACAAAATTTTAATAATTTTTTAATGTGGTATTTATTACGGGCCGCAATAATGTAATCTGTTTGGGTCAAACCAGGAAATATTTTTTTTTTAATGAAAATTTTTTTTTTGGCCCCCCCTTTATTTTTGGGGCGCAACTTGGCTGATTTTTTAACTTCCTGATAATTTAAAGCAAAATTTTCAAACCTATTTACAAGAAGATTGTTGCATGAGATGTTTAAGTCAAATTTTTCTCAAAAAAAACAAAGTTTTTTAACAAAATAAGGGGTTTATTTATTTATAATTAAAAAAAAAAAAAATTGCTATATTTATCAGTAACTTATTTATTTTTCTAACAAAGCATGATTTTTGACTTTAATAGTCTAAAATTAAAAATGGAAACTCCCTAAAACCCTTTATTTTGGGTTTTTGGTTGTTAATACAAACTGGTAAATTAGTAATTAACTTTTGTTCCCCAAAAATTTGTTTAATAATAACATAAAAAGGGGATCCCAAGTTAAGTAGAAGACAAATTATTATTACGAGACTTAAAGATTTAGGGGCTGGGAAAAAAAAGGACCTTTTTAGGGGTTTTTTATCTCAGAGAATTTAAACTCTAAAACCTG
>JAHBCN010014552.1:0-22388 GCA_019359885.1 Listronotus oregonensis
AAGTGGTTTATCCAAATATCATCAATGTATATATATTTAAAAACTTTCGTCATAGCACATAATATACAGGGTGTGTTTATCCAAATATCATCAATGTATATACAGTATGTCCACGGAAAAGGTGTTGAAGAGAAAAAACTTTTTTATTTTTGATTTTATCGAAAAAAGCTACTCTTGATAAAAAATTTTGCTACTTCTAAGAGTAAGATTGGGATAGAAACATTTAACATATTTTATACGCGGTGTTCAGAAAATTGAAAAAACTTAAAATGGTACAAGAGTAAAGTGCATTTATTTGAGAAGATATGGAAATAAGTTACTAGGAAAAGTTGTTCAAAATTAAAAGATAGTCTCTAATACCGATTTTCAAAAAAAGTGGCTAACTTTTATTTATTTGTGATTAAATTTATGTTAATATCAATTTAAATTTTTAATATCAATTTTATCAATTTTTTTGCTGTTAAGTAAGCATTTAAAGCTGACTATACTGCGACTAATGAATTATAAAAGCGAAGTGTCAATAAAGCTTGTCAATATCAACGCCTACTAGTACAAAAATTTGGAATTAGTTTTTTATCTTTGTGACAACTCACGAAGGATTTGCATATACATATATACTATATTAGACATATACATATACATATATACTCCTAAATACCAGAGTACCGTGAGTGCCGGGTTTTCCGATGTTTAACCCAACCTTTTATGCCCCAGTTCCGTCAACGCTGCCCAAGCACTGAAACATGCAAATATTGCATTTCACAGCACCTTTTAGACAACGCGGTAGTGCCACCACGGACGTTATTTTAAATAACTACTACCTTAATTGATAATGAAATTTTAATCGCAACTAAATAAAAGTGGGCCGATTTTTTTTAAATTGGTATTAGAGACTACCTTTTACGTTTGAACAACTTTTTCCAGTAACTTATTTTCATATCTTTGCAAATAAATGCACTTTACTCCTGTACCATTTGAAGTTTTTTCAATTTTCCGAACACCGCGTATAAAATATGTTAAATGTTTCTATCCCAATCTTACTCTAAGAAGTAGCAAAACTTTTTATCACAAGTAACTTTTTTCGATAAAATTAAAAATAAAGAAGTTTTTCCTATTCAACACCTTTTCCGTGGACCCACCAGTACGTCCACGGAAAAGGTGTTGAATAGGAAAAACTTCTTTATTTTTAATTTTATCAAAAAAAGCTACTCTTGAAAAAAAATTTCTACTTCTTAGAGTAAGATTGGGATAGAAACATAACAAATTTTATACGCGATATTCAGAAAATTGAAAAAACTTTAAATGGTTAAAGAAAGGAAAAGTTGTTCAAAAGTAAAAGATAGTTTCTAATAACAGTTTTCGAAAAATTCGGCCTACTTTTATCAATTTGTGATTTTTTTTTAATATTAATTAACTAATTTCAAATTAACAACTTATTATTGTACATACTAGTAGGCGTTGAAAGTGACAAGCTTTATTGACACTTCGCTTTTATAATTAATTAGCCGCAGTATGGTCAGCTTTAAATGCTTATTTAACAGCAAAACATTTAATAAAATTGATATTAAAAATTTGAATTGATATTAAAACAAATTTTAATCACAAATAAATAAAAGTAGGCCGATTTTTTCAAAAATTGGTATTAGAGACAACCTTTTAATTTTGAACAACTTTTCCTAGTAACTTATTTCCATATCTTCTCAAATAAATGCACTTTACTCTTGTACCATTTCAAGTTTTTTTCAATTTTCTGAATACTGCGTATAAAATATATTAAATATTTTTATCCCAATCTTACTCTAAGAAGTAGCAAAATATTTTTTCAAGAGTAGCTTTTTTCGATAAAATTAAAAATAAAAAAGTTTTTCCTCTTCAACACCTTTTCCGTGGACATACTGTATATTTAAAGACTTTCGTCATAGCACATAATATACAGGGTGTGTCATTTAAAAAAGTTGAAGTTGCTCATATTTTTCCATTTTTTTATTGCGATATTTCTTTGCTGATAGTTTAAAAAGATAATATGGAAAAAATCCTACAATTTTTATTTAAAACATTTTTTTCTGTCTTCAAAAATAAAGGTCTCAGAAGCCACGTAAATATAATCAAAGACCCTGTACATACCTCCGAATTGAAAAAAAAATGACGCAAGGGCGTCCATTCCCCATAATCTAATTTAAATATAAAGCATGGCATTCACCATTCTTTCGGAAACTCTAAATCACACACCGAAAGCCCCGGACAAAAAAGCGCTCAGGTTTCAGAATTCAGAGGGCCTTAATGTGAAAACTTGAAATTTATAGTTGGAGAACAATGATACCAGTTTTTATAGATTTAAATTATTGGTTAAGTTTTGGTCATTTAGAGCGGTCGACTAACTAAGTTATACGGCGACCGCTGTATAAAGATGGCGTTTATTTGTGTTAAAATCGCCTACGAACGAGTTAAAGCTGCCCACTTTTGCTTGTTTACGGGGATCGAGTCGTAAAGATACCGTTCACAATGATACAAAGTCATTTTGCATATAACAAAATGTAAGTCATCTTGTTCTCTAAAAAAATCCGTTTGTAATGTTTTTAGTAAAAAAACACAAATTTCATGATTTTTTGCCCCCCACCCCCGTCCCTAACTAACCACAACCAAGGAAGTTTAAAGGTGTATGGAAGCCCAATGCTATGGCCCATTCGATCAAAAAATGTCCAGCCCAGTATGAAAATAACTGTCAGAGTTGGCCCCGCCGATTTTGCGCAGTAACGAAATTCCACGAAATAATTTAATGTGTTGCCTACTTCACACTGATAAATCAGTGTGTAGTTAGCAACACATTATACTTTATGAGCCGTATTAGTTTCGATTGTTTTGCTTTGTGTGATTATATTTTGTGGTTGCAGTTAGTGATTAGTGTTTATTAAATTGTGACTATAATTTTGTGTTTATTGTTTGTTACTTATAATATCGTAACAAAATGATTAGAGGTTGTATGGTTTTGTCTTGCAAATCTAAGGGTAACATATACCCGGCATTTTTTACTTTAGGTAAGTATTTCTTATATTTAAATTAGGTGCTTCTTATGAGACGTAACGTTAGGTAACCGAATAAATAATAATATATCAATTATGAATTATAGAAAATGAAAATTTCATAGGAAATAGCAGTGAGAAAAGTAAGGCAATCTTAACTATCTTTTAGATGATTTCCACAATGTTTGTGTATTTCTGTGGATTATTAAAAAAGAAATAAGGTTTACATTTAGGTACTTTTATTTCATTTAATAATTTAGTACATTTTTTTAAAGGATCAAAATTATTAATTACTGGGCAGACCAGGCAAATTTTAATTTATACAGGTCCCTCTAATTGAATAAAAGAAAGTACAATTTTATGTTAAAGTTCCTTTTTGCTTTTTCTGTATTTGTTTAAAAAGAAATTAGATTTTTGGTTTCTTAAACTTACATTATCAACTTTTTAAGCTCGACATACTGTAGACACATAATATTTAACGGTTACTGTTACAATGGATACCTAGGGAGCAAAGGTTACTAAACATTTTTAACCACTGTTATTCTGTCTTATGAATATTTGTTATTAGTGAAAAGTATATATGCCTAAAAAGCAGTTATAAAAAATTTCACTTTTTAATGTACAACCACAATCTTAGGATAAGATTAAACTCATTTACACTATCTTGCCCTTCTTTTATCACAAAATTGGTGATAAGTACATGAAACTACCATACAATGTTTGAAATTTATTTTTAAAAAATCGTGTTTTTATTTATTTACTAAGATTTTTGGTAAAAATACAAAACTCCCAAAAATATTGACCATTTAAATAGAAGGCTGTACAGTGGCGCCATCTATTCTTTCCATATTATATCAGATGATATAAAATCCAATATTACACAATAATTTTAAATATTCTATGGTAGTATCGTTGAATAACCAACAATTTTGTGCAAAAAAAAAACAGTGAATGCTTGAATTTGACATTTGATGATGTCAACTTTATAGATAGTAACAAAGAATTATGGAAGTCCGGCTCTGAACTACTATCCATTGCGCAAACTCCGCGGGGCCAACCCCCCGATTCCCGCTGCCCTGCACGCCTGGACAATTTTGTTCTACAGTATTGGGCTTCCATACACCTTTAAACTTCCTTGACCACAACTCGTCACATTTGTGAGACTCACTCCCCCCTAGTGTGACGTCACATATTTTGAAATTTAAATCTAAACATCAAACCAGTAATTTATTTTTTTTTATTTATATTAAAAATATTTTTTAATAGAATTAACATCAAATTAAATATTTTAAATAATTGACAAAATAAAAAAAATAATTCTCAAGATTTTCGTTTACATTTAAGTTTTGCGTTTTAATTATTTAGATTTTTACATGTGATGTCACAAAGTTGATGACCATCTCATACCCCTTGTCACACAATGTCACAATCAGAGCTGTCACAATTACTTTTAAAAAGTTATTTAATTACAATTGCCAATTACTTTTCTTGACCCGAAATTAGCATTAGCAGGTATTTTAGTGGCGTTTCAACACTTAGGGCCCGGACACCGAGTGTTTTTTCATATTATTTTTACTAGTTGTGCGTTAAAATGCCAAATTTAGTGTTACTGCAGAAAAATATGTCGATATGATTTTTTAAGTATTTAAGGTAAATAGAAGTCATATTATAGTAATTTTCGCTTGATTCGCATTTAACACAAAACTAGTAAAAACAATATAAAACCAACTTGCACTCTCTTATACAGTTTAAGAAAAGATATAAGGAACAGCTTTGATAGTTATTAGAACTATTGAACTAAAACAAAAATTACTAAAAAACTCTTTATTAAAAAAAACATAATTTAAGAGAACAATTTTGAAATACCAGTACACAAAGATATTTCCCATACACATGAACATTTTATAATATTAAACAATATAAAAATTAATATAAAATATATACAAAAAAAAACAAAGATTTTAGAAAACTTGGCGCATACCAGTTTTAATTTAATTTTAAGATATATGTTAGGCAACATAGTGTTTCACCTGTTGATTTAGTATGTTCTAAAAAGTTTTTTAATATTAAATTAATTCTTTCATCTAGTTCGCTGTACTTTTTAGCTCTCTTGAGTGTATGCATTTGTAGCTCTGTTCGTTCATATATCATATTATAATATATTGATTCCTCTTGTAAGGCCTTAATTAGTTCATAGACATTGGGATGGCTTTTTTAATTTTCCTGTTCAGTCGGTTGTGCCAACCTTCAACGACATTTGTGGTTTGATGTCTTTCTTGGTAGCATACCCAAAGGCGATCAGTTTCCAACCACTGGGACACGAAATAATCGTTAAATTGTGTAATTTGTATGTCTTCTATATTTGACTCCATTACCATCCATCGTCTACAAATTCTGGCGGCAAATGAGCTAAAGCTGCACATGATCTTATATGTCTTTTGTAAAGTTCATTATCTCGGTATTTAGTTACTAAACCAAGCTCTTGCACTTTACGCAAATAGCTTGGTTAATGATGCATATTTTAATAGTAGCACTAGGAAACACTTCGCGAAAAGCACAAATTGTAGCCACTTCGGATCTATTATAAATTTTGATGGTTGAAAGTCCGAAACTTTTTCCTTTATTTAGTCTTGTTGGGAGTACGTAATAGCCTTAGCTTGTTGATTCAGCTTTCACGTACTTCCAATATCCACGTGAATTGTGTACAGCTGCATAAATAAAGGACAGCAGCTTTTAAAGGTCCCGTCTCCAAAAAACGTGTTAGCGTTTTGTAACAATTTTCCACCATCTTTGGAAAAAACCAATAGTCTATCTTCACAGCCATCATCAATCAAAAGAAAATCTGTATATCTTTCTGGTATGACAATATCTTTGCGGTGCTTGGGAAGACTTGTAATACCCAAGGCCTTATGCCTTGCCCGATATAATGCGGATTTGACAGATGAAAATTCTGGAATACTGGTCACAAAATCCAGTCCAGTGTCTTGTACACTCATTAGCTCCTCACGAAAAATTTCTGGTACTGGTGTAGCTTCTTCACGAACCCTCTTTTTGGCTTTATAAAGGCACACTTCGACCTCATTTTTGGCGATATCGGGCTCACATGTGTGTTGTTTGTTTACTTTTTTTAGTGAATTCACCATTTGTAGTGAGGCTCCCGGAACATTTTGTTTTAAAACACTTCCAGAACCCATTACAATTTTTATATGTATGGTTTTTAGTAAATCTGTATCCTTGATAAAGAAGAATACAACATCCCCTTGACTCAACAATATTAATTTCCATTTTTCAAATAAACACAAGTTCTTGATAAAATCACTAACTGGTGGCTATACGGAAACTAAAGCACACTACAAAATTTTTAAAATTTATACAAAAAAATTACCCCTTACCTTTAATTAGTTATTTGAACACTTTAGTGGAAGGCCGACGAATGAATTATGATAATCCATTAGTAATAAATATATTTGGGGTTTATGGTGTTTTTATGACGATTGTTTTGTAGGTAGGAATTCAAGTGTTGAAACGGCACTATGCAAAACTCATTAAAATGCCAAGTGTCGAAATGGCACAAATACAGGTAGATTTTCCTAAAGTGATAAAACGGGAATTGATGAAATGGGAAGTTACCAACATCAACAGATTTTTCCACAAAAAAAGTATAAAAACGGTGGCGGTATTTAATTATTTATTAGGTAATTGAATTATTTTCTAAGTAATTCAATTTCTTTACAAGTAATCGAATTACTTTCTAAGTAATTGAATTACCTGATCAATAATTAGTACATTATCTATTAACTGTAATCCTAATTTACCTTTTCGAAAGTAATTAATAAGTAATCAATTACTGTAATTGAACTTTCAATTACCAACAGCTCTGGTCACAATCCTCTTCACCCCCCTTAAGGTGTGACGTAATTTATGGATGGCCCCTTGTTAGCCCAAAATCCATTGATGAATAATGATAAAATATCTAGTCTCAGTAGTGCGTTCAAGGCCGTAGCTGGGATTTTTAATTTTTTTTATCTAAAAAGTGAGATATGGGACCCCACACCAATTACACAAGGTGTAAAAATTCCCACCATTTAGGGGTGGAGTCTAAATGGGAAAACAATTCTGAAAACCGAACATTTCTACTGTAAATGCCTTGAAACAGGTGCGAAAATATCGTATATTTGGGGGGTATTTTAGAAGATTGCAATTTGATTGAATATAAGTTTCTGAGGTCATACTTGTAGGATTTTATTTCATTCATTAAACTGAGAAAAAAGAGAAGAGATCATACCAAAAATACTAATGTAAAATAAGGCAAAGTTCCTATTCAAGAACCTTGACCTCTTAAAGAACTGAGATCTAAAATTAGACCATTTTTTTTGTCTTTTTTTTTACTGATTTGTCTGCATCAATAAAACAAACTGTCTTTAATAATTTCAAAGAAACATTCATGACAACATTTTAAAAAATTTGATATAATATTAGTTTTTATTGAAAGTGAAAGAACGAACGAGACCCTATAAAAGTATTAAAAAATGGGTCATCCTGTACAATAATTTATGGCATTGAAACAATTTTAGAAATTTCGTTACTCCAAAAAATACTTCCAAACACAATTTTCTTTCGATCGCACTCCTTCTTTTATCCTGCGAGAGTTCAATTCGGGATTCAATTATTTTTCTGGCAAGCACGGCGATAAACAAAAAAGGCAAAGAAACCGGGCGGGATGCAAAATTGAAAGAACAAGGGAAGCCTATTTAAATATCTCGTTTGCCGATAGATTGCGTTATCTCAAGCGTGAATTTCCAATTTGGCAGCCATTCCGCCCTCCCAATCGAGATTCTTCACGTGTTACAGGGTGTTGTGAAAATTTATAGAAATAATATTGCTGAATTTAACATATACACCGCCTAGATAACCAGATTTGGCATCTAGGGATTTTTCTTCTGGGCCTTTTCAGAACAAGAACAAGTTTAATTTCCTTTCAGTACAGCTGGAGTAACAGAATTTTTATTGAACATCTAGGAGGCAGGTTGTCATACAAGGTCATCCACGGAGAACTGAACAGGGCCAGGTTTTGCTCAAATTAAAAAAAAACATGTGTATATATGTATATATATATATATATATATATATATATATATATATATATATATATATATATATATATATATATATATATATATATTATATATAATATTTTTTAAAATGGCTAGCCACTTTATAAAACGCGGCCATATTCTAAAATAATCGTTTAGTTTGAATTGTTTTATAATACGGCTAGTGCTTTTAGCCATTTTATAAACTGGCCGATCAAATACGAACCACATTCTCAAATAGATGATTATGATAAAGAAAATTAACAATTTAAGGAGGAAAACCTAACGACAACTAACCAAAAACTACCCAGAACTAGGTAACAGTTTGGAAGTTGTTGTTTACGGTCTCCATTAAATTCATCCCATTTGGTCAAACCACTTAATATACATTTATTACCACCCAAATATATATATATATATATATATATATATATATATATATATATATATATATATATATATATATATATATATATATATATATATATATATATATATATATATATATATATATATATATATATATATATATATATTATAGAAGAATTTTGGGAGTTTTGGTCCAAATGTATTTTGAAATTAAAAGTTGTTTTTAATTTTTTATATTGGTTTATTTAACGTTTCGGCAAAAGCCTTTATCAGTGTCGATATGTCTTATAAGGAAAGCTGTCCATTATTAATAATAAAATTTCCATTACATGTATATTAAAAATCTTTATTTATATTTTTTATTACTCTACAGAACTCCACTCTACAGTATAAATAAGGATTTTAAACTGTGCAGGCCCAAATATAAATAATATTTATAAATTATAATATATATATATATATATATATATATATATATATATATATATATATATATATATATGCTTAATTAAATTAAACTTACGGGGATTCCAAATCGATGAAATCCTCGGTGTGGCTACGACGACTACATGTTTCACCCTTATTGGGGATGATCACATCCACTGTAAGCCAACATACGACTGACGAAGGGTCACCGAGAGAATAAATCATCTAACCTACTAATCCCAATAAAATCAGTAAAGCATAATAATACAAAAAAGATATTAAAAATGTTACACAATGTTAAAAACTGCCATTTAGGTGGGCATGGCGATGATATTCAAAAAAGGCAAAACAGATTCCTTTTGACAAAAGAAAAATGGCCACCCTATAGTTCACGGCATTCTTAATTTTAAATAAGTAGTTGTATAGACAAACAAGAATACAATATGTACCTTAATCCTGACATAAGTAATTTTAAAAAAATATGTCATAAAAATTGTGTAATGAAATAAATTAATGGGTTTACTTTAATTTAAGGTAGTTTAATCGCGACAGTCGTAGACAAAATAATCGCCTTATAGTAAGTAAAGCTCGGCCCGTCCACAAGTCAAATCGAGATTGGTATGAACATCTTTTATCTTCGTCCTTTCCATGCCAACCGCGCAGAACTCGCCCTTTTTCTCTAATAAAAGTTGATTCTTAAACGGATGGGATTCTCCTGACTAGTACCAGTATCTTTCTTCTTTGATTTAATTTATGATGCAGTATTTTGAATAGACCACAAATTCAGCGCTGTTTCAAATAAAATCGAATTCGCTTCACCAAAAATTAGAGGTTCTTAATGCTTGAAAATATTATTTTTGTAGGAGACTGTACCCACAACACATGAGGTCTGTTCGTTATTCAGTAATATTTTACACTTTTTGGACCCACTCAGTTCAAAAGTAGACCTTCCATTAGAGCGATTACGTAAAAAAAGAACAAAATAGTGTACACTATATCTTATTAACAAACTGACCTATGTAAACTTTCGAAAATCAATATCTTTTTAAACAAACGATCAAAAAATTCAGTTTTTTTAAATTTTGGCAGCCATTTTGAAATCATATGACAAGTGTGACTCATGGTTCAAAAGAGAATTTTTGGGGCTGATCAGGTAGGCTAAAAATATATGCAGGGTGCTATTTAAAATTTAAAAGTTAAACCGGAAGTAAAAAAATCGGTTTCATTAAAACATTTAAAGCGTGTCCTTATGGTTTATTACCTAAATTTTAAAAATTAATTTCTATAAATAAAAAAGTTATGGGTTTTTACCAAGGAAGTTTAAAGGTGTATGGAAGCCCAATACTGTAGAACAAAATTGTCCAGGCGTGCAGGACAGCGGGAATAGGGGGGTTGGCCCCGCGGAATTTGCGCAATGAATAGTAGGTCAGGGCCGGATTTCCATAATTCTTTGTTACTATCTATAAAATTGACATCATCAAATGTCAAATTACAACATTCACTGTTTTTTTTTTCACAAAATTGTTACTTATTAAAGGATACTACTATAGAATATTTAAAATTATTGTGTAATATTGGATTTTATACCATCTGATATAATATGAAAAGAATAGATGGCTCCCGAAAATACTGCCTTCTATTTAAATGGTCGATATTTTTGGAAGTTTTGTATTTTTACCAAAAGTCTTTGTAAATAAATAAAAAAACGATTTTTTATAATTAATTTCAAACATTGTATTATAGTATTATGTACTTATCACCAATTTTGTGATAAAAGAAGGGCAAGATAGTGTAAATGAGTTTAATCTAATCCTAAGATTCTGGTTGTACATTAAAAAGTGAAAATTTTTGTAACTGCTTTTTAGGCATATACTTTTTACTAATAACAAATATTCATGAGACAGAATAACAGTGGTTAAAAATGTTTAGTAACCTTTGGTACCTGAATATCCATTGTAACAGTATCCGTTAAATATTATGTGTGTACAGTATGTCGAGCTTAAAAGTTGATAATGCAAGATTAAGAAACCATAAATCTAATTTATTTTTAAACAAATGGTACTGTCTCGAAAGTTGCCTCCTCTCCGATTTTGATCAAATTTGGTATACAGGGGTTTTTTGGGGCGCTGATTACAAATCTGAAAAAATATCTTTTCGGCAACGTTTCGTTTCCGAGATCTTCATCATCAAAGTTGAAAATTAAACTAACTTCATTTTTACTATATTCTCCCTTCTTTTTGTACACAATTCTTGATTTTTACACTAAAGTGGCACACAATATTTTATAAACACCTTTTAAAACCTTGTATTTTTATTTATTTTACATCTTTTTTCATTAAATTGCGAACTTTTAAGTTCAAAGGCAGCAACCATATTTGCTTAAAAATAAAAGTGTAAAAAGGTGTAAAATAAACATATCAAGTTTTAAAAGGTGTTTGTAAAATATTGTTGCCAATTTAGTGTAAAAATCAAGAATTTTTGCAAAAAGAAGGAGAAATAGTGTAAATAAGGTTAGTTTGATTTTAAATTTTGATGATGAATATCTCGAAAACAAAACATTGCCGAATTTTTTTCAGATTTGTAATCAGCGCCCCAAAACCCTGTATACCAATTTGGTCAAAATCGGAGAGGAGGCAACTTTCGAGACAATTACCAAACAAATACAGAAAAAGCAAAAAGGAACTTTAACATAAAATTGTACTTCCTTTCATTCAATTAAAGGGACCTGTATATATTAAAATTTGCCTGGTATGCCCAGTAATCAATAATTTTGATCCTTTAAAAGAGTGTACTAAATTATTAAATGAAATAAAAGTACCTAAATGTAAACCTTATTTCTTTTTAATAATCCACAGAAATACACTAACATTGTGGAAATCATCTAAAAGATAGTTAAGATTGCCTTACTTTTCTCACTAATATTTCCTATGAAATTTTCATTTTCTATAATTCATAATTGATATATTATTATTTATTCGGTTACCTAACGTTACGTCTCATAAGAAGCACCTAATTTAAATATAAGAAATACTTACCTAAAGTAAAAAATGCCGGGTATGTTACCCTTGGATTTGCAAGACAAAACCATACAACCTCTAGTCATTTTGTAACGATATTATAAGTAACAAAAAATAAACACAAAATTATAGTCACAATTTAATAAACACTAATCACTAAAATAAGAAAGGTTTTTATCAATCCAAAAAACGGTACTCCGGCTCTCATAAAACTATAATGTGTTGGCTAACTTCACACTGATTTATCAGTGTGTAAGTAAAGCAACACATTAAATTATTTCGTGAATTTTGTTATTGCGCAGAATCGGCGGGGCCAACTCTGACAGTTATTTTCATACTGGGCTGGACATTTTTTGATCGAATGGGTCATAGCATTGGGCTTCCATACACCTTTAAACTTCCTTGGTTTTTACATGTCCGCTGTGTCACGTGGTATATAAAAGACACATTTATTAACCCTATATTTTAATTTCATTTCATTCTTAAGAAAAGCCGTTTACCAGTGAACTACCTTCGGGCTTACTTTCTTCTTTATAGAACATGTAAATACAAGCTTGTTTTTTTATATATTAATTTATTAGAATTAATATTAGAATTAAATGTTTTCTTAACCGATCACTTTCCCCAACTATCCCCTCAATCGAACTAAATACTCCCGAAACTTCGCTCAATCCACTCGGAGATTTATGGCAATCGAATAAATTGACTTGGTATAATGGCGTGTGATGTTCCCGAGACTACAGACAATAAAAAATAAATTATAACTGAACGTTTAAGGGTCCCGGTTACGTTTATTTAATACCAACTAATCATGCGAGCTTCGAACATTTAAATATAAATCGCCCCGTACGGGGTGGTACGCGGATTCACCCCACTTAACCCCCCTTGAGTCCCCCCGTAAGACCGTTTACTTAAGGGAGGTTTTTTCTTGTGTCGCGAGAAGAGGAATGATTTAATTTTTCGTAGCTGTCGGAATTGGCTATTTTTTACTGATATACACTCTTAAGAATGTGTGAATTTTGTAAAAAAAAAAATCTTTTCAGAATGGTTATAGTAAAAGTAAAAAAATCTGTTAATTTGTTTAAATAACCTAATAGTCTGGTCGAAGAGCGTATTTCCTGCAAAAAATAATTAGAAGGCATTGAAAAATATGAGCGATAGCCAAGGAAGTTTAAAGGTGTATGGAGCCCAATGCTATGGCCCATTCAATCAAAAAATGTCCAGACCAGTATGAAAATAACTGTCAGAGTTGGTCCCGCCGATTCTGCGCAATAACAAAATTCCACGAAATAATTTAATGTGTTGCCTACTTACACACTGATAAATCAGTGTGAAGTTAGCCAACACATTATAATTTTATGAGAGTCGGAGTACCGTTTTTTGGATTGATCAAAACCTTATTTTAGTGATTAGTGTTTATTAAATTGTGACTATAATTTTGTGTTTATTGTTTGTTACTTACAATATCGTAACAAAATGACTAGAGGTTGTATGGTTTTGTCTTGCAAATCCAAGGGTAACATACCCGTCCTTTTAACTTTAGGTAATTATTTTTTATATTTAAATTAGATGCTTCTTGTAAGACGTAACGTTAGGTAACCGAATAAATAATAATATATCAATTATGAATAATAGAAAATGAAAATTTCATAGGAAATATTAGTGAGAAAAGTAAGGCAATCTTAACTATCTTTTAGATGATTTCCACAATGTTTGTGTATTTCTGTGGATTATTAAAAAGAAATAAGGTTTACATTTAGGTACTTTTATTTCATTTAATAATTTAGTACACTCTTTTAAAGGATCAAAATTATTGATTACTGGGCAGACCAGGCAAATTTTAATATATACAGGTCCCTCTAATTGAATAAAGAAATACAATTTTGGTACGGTTTGGGGGGCTGATTACAAATCTAAAAAAAAAATCGGCAATGTTTCGTTTTAGAAATATTCATCATCAAAATTGAAAATCAAACTAACCTTATTTACACTATTCCTCCTTCTTTTTGCACAAAATTCTTGATTTTTCACTAAATTGCACACAATATTTCACAAACACCTTTTAAAAACTTTTTTATGTTTATTTTACACCTTTTTACACTTTTATTTTTAAGCAAATATGGCTGCTGCCTTTGAACTTAAGAGTTCGCAATTTAATGGAAAAAAGATGTAAAATAAATAAAAATACAAGGTTTTAAAGGTGTTTATAAAATATCGTGTGCCACTTTAGTGTAAAAATCAAGAATTGTGTACAAAAAGAAGGGAGAATATAGTGAAAATGAGGTTAGTTTAATTTTCAACTTTGATTATGAAGATCTCGAAAACGAAACGTTGCCGAAAAGATATTTTTTCAGATTTGTAATCAGCGCCCCAAAAAACCCCTGTATACCAAATTTGATCAAAATCGGAGAGGAGGTAACTTTCGAGACAATACCATTTGTTTAAAAATAAATTAGATTTTTGGTTTCTTAATCTTGTATTATCAACTTTTTAAGGTCGACATACTGTACACACATAATATTTAACGGATACTGTTACAATGGATACTCAGGTACCAAAGGTTACTAAACATTTTTAACCACTGTTATTCTGTCTCATGAATGTTTGTTATTAGTGAAAAGTATATGCCCTAAAAGCAGTTATAAAAATTTTCACTTTTTAATGTACAACCAGAATCTTAGGATTAGATTAAACTCATTTACACTATCTTGCCCTTTTTTATCACAAAATTGGTGATAAGTACATAATATATCATACAACGTTTGAAATTTATTTTAAAAATCGTGTTTTTATTTATTTACAAAGATTTTTAGTAAAAATACAAAACTTCCAAAAATATCGACCATTTAAATAGAAGGCAGTAAAGTGGCGCCATCTATTCTTTCCATATTATATCAGATGATATAAAATCTAATACTACACAATAATTTTAAATATTCTATTTGTAGTATCCTTTAATAACCAACAATTTTGTGCAAAAATAAAAAAAACCCGTGAATGTTGCAATTTGACATTTGATGATGTCAATTTTATAAATAGTAACAAATAATTATGGAAATCCGGCCCTGACCTACTATTCATTGCGCAAATTCCGCGGGGCCAACCCCCTATTCCCGCTGCCCTGCACGCCTAGACAATTTTGTTCTACAGTATTGGGCTTCCATACACCTTTAAACTTCCTTGGCGATAGCTCATTCAATGCAAAATGCGAATCTGAGAAAGGCGTTTTGAGGATTTTTTCTGCCAATAAAAATTGCAATAGGCAATTTGCCACCTATGAAAATAAGCTTAAAATTGTGGTCATCCTATTAAATAACAGTATAAAGAAGCATATTTCTCTATGATATAAAGTAAAATATGCATATTTATTGCAAAATATACGTATTAAAATACAAATATTTTTGAAATTAATTCAGCGACTGAAACGCTCTGTGATTGGTTACAACTTTGGTAACTTCACTTGCAAGTAAATAAATGTCAGACGCTTTGTGTTGTGTGTTGTCAGGTATTATTTTCCATTTTATATAAAAAAACATATTTCAAGAAACATAATTATCCGTTTTGTACCTCAAAATGGACATAAATTTTGTGCAAGCCGATAGCAAAACCTATCTGAGATAGACGCATTTATGATTGTGCGTTTCTTTAAAAACGCTGACTGCTATGCTGCAGAACTGAAATATGTAAAAACAGCTGTGTAATTACCTCTAAAAAATTATTTATTTGCGTGTTCACCATTCAGTATTTCTCAAAATCTTATTGTAGGTTATGTTTATGGAGTGTAGAAATATAAGGAGTACCATCGGTTATGGGAGACGAATTGAAAAAGAGTCCAGCTGTAAGTAGTAAATAACAGTTGAAAAATCAGGCAAGAGTGGCGCTAGCATAGACAGAGTGAAGTGTGCTGAAGTGAAAACGAAACTTTCTCTGTTTAGTTCTCTATCCTACTCTAATAACTTTATGAAATTGACACCTATGCTACGGTGGAGATGGCGCCACCTAAATTTAACACATTTAGACTGACACTTTTTCAAGACAGAGATGGCGATCCTTATCTCTCTACACTCCATAGTTATCTTGTTATCAAGAAATTTATGGTCTGCTTAAAGTATTTATAAATTATCTAAAGGCGATATTTTCTTGTATATAAATTGGTAGTTATTTAAAGCAGGATATTTGTATACTTACATTAAAGTGATCTTCACACATAAAAACATTTGAATGCGATACAAAGCTGTTTGGATTTCTTTGAGCTAATTGTAACCACTTTTTTCGCCATTTAGGATTTGTTGGGACATATATATGCAGTTTTTGTGGTGTTTTCAGAAAAGTATTGGTACATTGTGGCACTACACACCATTTATATACCATTTTAGCCAATAAATTAAGAAATTATTAACAAACTTTACTGTAGTTGCACTCGTTGTTAACTTGTTTACTTGCATATGACGTCACGCGAAACATATGTCGACGCCATTACAGAGACAGCGTTTTTAGCGCGAATTTTATAATTTAAACATTAACATTAAGTTTTATTGAAAATACAGCAGATTTTTCAAAAATATAAACTGTCTTGTGTTTGTTAGGTACCAACGAATAATTTAAAACGATTTTTAAAATCAGTCAAATAGCCTATTGTTAAAAAAACGCAAAAAAGCCATTTCGATTTTTAATGATCACTTAAAAACCATAAGAGATAACAAAATTGTTTTAAACTTTTGTCCTCATTGTACATAAAACAATGCTTAAATAATTATCGTATAAATGTTTCGCTTTGTGAAGCTCTTCTTATATGTATATATATATATATATATATATATATATATATATATATATAATATATATATATATATAATATATATATATTAAATATATATATATATATAATATATATATATATTATATATATATATAGTATTATATATATATATATATATATATATATATATATATATATATATATATATATATATATATATATATATATATATATATATATATATATATATATAATTATATATATATATATATATATATACAGGTCCAGTACTTCCGGAGATATCCAGAAAAAACTGAAATTTAACGATTTCGTTTTTATTTTTTTGACGTTATTTAAAGAGATATGGAAAAACAAAAGACCTTTTCTCATGGTCACTTTTTAAGATCTACAAAACAGCGTTGAGAGATTTTCTGTACGACGTTTCGTTTTCGATAAACTATCATCAACTTTATTTTTTTAAATACGACCCTTAATTGTTTATTGGATTTTTTTTGAAGCAGTTATAATCCCAATTACAATGATGTATAACATTAGTATGTTTCTGTTAAATAAACATATTTTCCATAAGAGACAATGAGTTAGACAAGGAACGCACATCATTTCTTATAGGGGCGTTCCATATTTGTTCATAAATATTAAGTGTTATACATTTTTGTAATTGGGAAAACAAGAGGTTTAATTAATTAAATAAAACAACCAGGTCCGTATTTAAAAAAATAAAGTTGATTGTTTAACGAAACGAAATCTCTTAAATAACGCCAGAAAAATAAAAACGAAATCCCAAAATTTTAGAATTTGAACTTTTAAACGGCATGTTTTTAGGCACCTAAATGCGCAACTTGCTATAATTTAACCGACTTCGTATCTCTTACGGTTTCCGGATCATGCATGCACTCGAATCTGTGGCACCCTTATATATATATATATATATATATATATATATATATATATATATATATATATATATATATATATATATATATATATATATATATATATATATATATAATACTAACAAGATAATGCATAAATGTTTTAAAAATTAATCTTTGTTTATAGTAATTTTATAGATTTGACAAACTCAGGGTAATATTGCTAAAGTTATAAAATCATTATTAACAAAGCATTACAATTTTTTAAACTTTTATGGCGTAATCTTATTGGGTATGTATGTAAAGGGAATTGCTTCACGACGCGAAAAATTTATACGACAATTATTTAAACACTTTTTTAATGTACAATAAAAACGAAAGTTCAAAACAATTTTACTAATTAACAATTGTCTAAATTATTGAAAATTTAATTTAAGTTAAATTGCCAACTAGTATAAATTCTTTGAAGTGTTCTGAATACACCATAATTTTTAAAAATATTTCATTTATTCAACACCCTAAAAAAATTATTTAGTGTGACGTACTCGGTTTTGACGCCGAGCGCGCAACCAAAAATGTCGCGCGGAGGCCATTTTTTTTGCAATTTCCACTATCTCTTTTCTGGTTTTTTGAGTTATTATCAAAAATCGAAATGCCTCTTTTTTTTCGTTTCTTGTTAATAACAATTTCAATTTTTATTGGCAAAAAAATCCTCAAAACGCCTTTTTCAGATTTGCATTCCGCGTCGAATGAGCTATTGCTCATATTTTTCGAAGCCTTCTAACTATTTTTCGCAGGAAACACTCTTCTCGACTAGACTATAAAACTTTTGTATTTTTCTTAATTTTCTCTTTGAACCAAGAAAAAAATAAATTAATATGAAAAACTTATTTAGACTTTACTGCCTGTAAACAAACACAAACGATTCAATTTTAAAAGAAGTAAAAGAGTGACGTGCCCAAATCCTTAATTAGTTTCTTTTTGGTAACATTGGAACAAAAAAGCGCTTAAATTTATCCAGGTAACGCAGCAGAAAAGAAGAGTTTTATTTTTGTTTTATTGTTCTAAAAAGATGATGCTACGTGCTCAAATTCTGAATCACTGATCAAAACTCACATTTCAAAATTCAGATTTGTGGATTGTCGGGTGGATCAAATTTATTTTCTTCAGGTGTAAACACATCAGTTCTTTTTGGTGGACTAAAGTGACAGCTTTGATCTTTTGACAGTTCGCGTTTTGCAAGAAAAACGACGAATTTCGGTCAACCTACAAAATATTTTTGTTGTTTTTACGTTTTAGTCCAGTAAATGGAGGGACAACCCTGTAAATAAATCTGTACAGTTTTTCCTTGTGGCGCAATTCTTAGGTCTTTGGGGATGCTTTCGAGAGAAAAAAAGTTTATCAACATTAACAGGTGGGAAAGGGCTGAAAATGGCCCCTCAAGGCCCGAAAAATGGGTATCCCGCTAATATCGGCCAAATTATGCGAATTGGAGAATTTTTCTTTAGACAAAAAATGAGGACGGCCTTGTAGTCTACAACAATGGTCCTTATAATTTTTTTCTAAAAATTGATAGTTTTCGAGATAACGGGACCCAAAAGTCCCCTCGTTTCAGCTGCCGCTTTACCGCTAGAATGCCGCTATCTTCATGGATTCACTTATAAGCGGGCGGACAAATTGTTCCATTACTCGGGCAATAATGTACATTTTTTAATCATTCAAAGTTCATTGGAATGGAAAAACCCGTACCTATCATTGCATATAAATTTGGGTCATTCGGATTTTTCTAGAATATTAAAAAAAGAGGTCAATTTTTTTTCTCAATATTATGAGAGTATCTCATTAATTTATTGATATTTTTTGAAAAAATGGTTTGTTATTGACATTTCTTTTTTATATGGAGACCTTAGCAAGTGTATAATGATCCCAGAAAATTTCCTTTACCATCTTTCTTGCGTTTTTATAAAAAAATGTTTTGCCCATCTGCATTTTTTAGCCGTTTCCGGAGTTCTAGAAAATCTGTAGAATAAACGCGAATCAAAAACTCATCTATTAAAATGTTTTTCAATGCACATCATTTGACAACTTAGAGTATCTAGTTTCTAAATATACTTTTTCTTTTTAATAAAGTCAAATAATTTTTCAAAAATCAGGGAAATTCATCACACCAGTGACTCGTTGACTCACCACTAACCACATCTATCCAGTGTGGAATGTTATGGATTTTTCGACGGCCGTTTTTGCGAAAAATATTGGTGTTACAAAAAAAATCGTAAGTAGTGATGAGCGAGACCGGTCTTGGTCTTGGTCTTGCAGCAAGACCGAGACCAAGACCAAGACCAAGACTGCCTTTTCGCTTGCAAGACCAAGACCAAGACCGGGGTATACAAGACCAAGACCAAGACCGGGGGGTGCAAGACTACGCAAGACCAAGACCGACCTGCAAGACTCTTGCACTTTTGTCACTTTTTTTTAAATTATAATATTTAATTTTTATATTTAATTTACAGAGGTATTTCATACAGACATGACAAAAAATGTGTCGAGATCTGCCTAAACACTTCGTTTTTTAATAAAATTATCTAGAAACGATAACTAGTAGATTCAGTAACATGTTTCAAAAATAATAAGATTGTGACTCAATGGTCCGACAAAGCTCGATATCTCCAAAACCGTTTACGACAGAGAAAAACTAGGAGTGCAAAAGTTATAGAAGCTGAAAATTACTTACCTATTCCTAATGTTTTTTTTTAAATTAGGTATCTAGTGATGCCACTTACTGGATCAAAAATTTCCAAAATCCAGGAAAACATTATTTTTGTGCCACACTGTAAGAAGTGGCATCATTAGATTGCTCCTTTAAACTAAGATATAAATGTTAAAGTGATGGTTTAATAAAAAATATATTTGTCATTTTCTATAGGAATACTTTTTATATAAATGGATTTTAAATTTCACTTCCGGTTTAGAGGGAAAAGTCAAAACAATGCCAAAAGTATAACGATGATGACGTCATTTTTGTCAAAACCGAAAATGATATATAAAAAAACCATCTACGTCGACATTGTACCTATATGACAGTTCAAGAATTTCTAGCATAATATACAGGGAAGCGATTTTTTTAAACGAATTTTTTGCTATAATTTTTCTATTTTGGGTTAAAAGCTAAAAATAAGGAAGTTTTCTTGAGTGGTGGTGGATTTTTTGGAAAATTCTGAAATAGAAAATAATTTTACGTTTTACGCCCTTTTTTCTATAATTTTCGTATATTCAGTTTTTTACCATTATGAACGGTTTCGGATATATCAATCTTTGTCGCACTATCGAGCCACCTTGTATATGCAGAATGTTTATAAAGTATTTGTACAAACTTTGTACGGCAAATGTTTGACTAATTTGAACATAGAAAGTTTATTTGAACTGAAAAGCTTTCTAAATACCTTTTTTTTAATTAGAAACCAATGTTTACATATCAAATCATTTTCATGGAAAATTCACATCTGGTTGAAATTAAAACTTTTTTTTTCTGCCCTCAAAGTACTCAGTATTATTATTTTATATGCTTCTTCAAAGAAAATTTAAATATTTCCTATCACCAAAATGAAGCGCTATAAATAAATAAACCCCTACATTAAAAATATCATTTTTAATCAAATAATTTAAATGTACATGAAAGGTTAAAATTGGTATATTTTAAAATTTTAAAGCAAAAAATATAGTCTCCATCTTTATTTATTTGAAAGTATTAAAAAATATATATTTTATTAAAGATTGCTTAGTTTAAATTATTACTACCAAAAAAAGCCAGACCAGCAAGACTCTTGCAGCAAGACCAGGACCAAGACCAAGAACGGATGGTGCAAGACCAAGACCAAGACCAGACTTGCAAGACCAAGACCAAGACTAGCCAGGTCTTGGTCTTGGTCTTGCTTTGCTCATCACTAATCGTAAGGACCATTTTTGTAGATTTCGAAGTGATCTTTATTTTTTGTTCAAAAAAAAATTTTCTAATTTGCATATTTTGACATATATTCGAGGAAAACTCATTTTTGAAACATTGGGAGGCTATTTTCAGCAAGACCTAAGAATTGCGCCACGCGCGTTAATAGCTTCCAACCCTATAAATCCCCAGGTATGGATGGCATATTTCCAGCCCTGCTACAGCAGGGCATAGAGGAAATACTACCGTACCTCAAAGCAATATTTAAAGCCAGTTACATACTGGGCTACATACCACAAAACTGGAGGGAAAGTTAAGGTGGCGTTCATACCAAAGGCCGGTCGTCGTCCTATGGATGAGCCGAAGTCCTATCGCCCCATTAGCTTATCTTCTTTTCTCCTTAAAACTATGGAGAAAATAATCGACCACATATAAGAAGCGGATTTATCGAAACCTCCACTGCATCCAAAACAATTTGCCTACCAACCGGCAAAATCAACGATCAATGCTCTACAATGTCTAGTCAGAGACATAGAAAAGACATTCGATGCAAAAGAAGCGGCTATGTGTGCATTTCTTGATATAGAGGGTGCGTTTGATAACACCTCATTCGAATCCATAAAAAAGCAGCAGAATCAAGGGACATTGAACCCTCAACGATTAAAGTGGATCAAAGCCATGCTAAAAGCCGCGAAATCAGCTCTGCTATGGGGGACGCGACTGCAATGGTCAGAGCGGTAAAGGGGTGTCCACAGGGTGGAGTACTATCGCCCCTGCTCTGGTCCCTAGTGGTTGATCGGCTTCTGGCGGAGCTGTCAGCAAGAGGCTTCGATGTACAAGGCTACGCAGACGACCTCGTAATCACCATCAG
>JAHBCN010014553.1:0-22583 GCA_019359885.1 Listronotus oregonensis
GACTTGACCCCCCGGGATGGTGGCAATATTGCTTTTTATTAAAAATATAATGCTTCAATTTTTAAGTTCCACACATTAATTAGATAGGTAATACAATTATTAAATAAATAATATTCTTGCTTTTTACTTCTGTACCCATATAGTTTCTTGTAAAAAAAGCAAGGTGTGCATCCGCATCTGCGGATGTGGCCGTTCAAAAATCCGCATCCGTATCCGCGGATGTGAAAAAAATCTGCATCCGCAACATACCTAGTGTGAACGTATGGACGCCCGCTCAATAAAGCGAGCGTCCAAACCAATTACCAAAAATTTAGCCTTGTTTTGTGCGTCTATAGAGACAACTATAATTGTCTTTGATTCAACAAAATAATGTAAGAAAGTAAAGTGAGACGGTGAATGATACCATCAACTAAATAAAAAGATTAAATAAAATATAAAACCCAAATAGACTGAAAGTACTGTTTTAGTCTTTGAGCATATACTGCTAGAGGCAGCCCTACCGTTTGGCCGTGGAAACGAGCATGCAAGAGGGCAAGAAAACATAAGTACAACCTTTCTCTTTCGCTTCGCTTGCTGATATTGGTCGGTGGAAACTTTTCAATATTGTCGGGGTCGTCGACCAATATTAGCACGGAGCGAGAGAAAAAGTTTATACCCCATTTTTCTTACTCTTTCGCACGCTTGTTCGCCCGGGACAAGCGGCAAGGCTGCCTCCAGTAGTATATTCTCGAAGCGATAATCAAATACGGTATGTAGCCTGTCTTAGTTCAAACCAATAAGCAAACGTTACAAAACTACATTGTTGTCAAATCAGCAGATGTTTTTTAAGAAACACGAAATTTTATATTTATAGTCCGTAATGCTAACTTACACTTACTTAATTTAGGTTAAGCTTCCCAATAAGCCTTAAGCACTAAAGTGTATAATATATTTTTAGTAAGAATAGAAAAAATCTTATAAAACAATACATTGTAAATAAGTCTTATAAAAAGCATTTTACAAAAAAGTTTTGTTAAAGGCACAACGCACGAAGCTTTAGAAAAAATTAAATATTAGTTTAAAAAACATTTCAAGTTCTTTACAGACTAACACACATTTTTTTTTTTTTTAATGTGCTGATGGGGGGGTGATGATAAGAATCCAAAGGATGTTATGGCAGTATCAATTTGTGTATCTGCTAGATTTGATTTTGTATATTTGTTATATTTTTATTAATTCCCAAACAGACAGTAAAATGGCATATAAACGAATAAATTTTATGTAGTGTTTGGTTTTAAATTAGGCAGTTTGCTCAGAAAAAGTTATTTGCTCAGGTTTAAAAAAAACTTTCTGGAAAAACTGAACACGAATCATATACCATTTTTCACATCTTTTAATTTTTATTCTGGAGTTAGAAAAACGTGTTTCTATTGCACTATTGGCACCATTTGGCCTGGGCAGTAATTAAGCACCATACTTTTAAATTTCATCCCGCCAAATTGAGTATTTTCCGAAAGATAAATTCGTTTTATTCCAAACCCACGTAAAGGTTGTTATGACTGCCCACGTCTTTAAAACTACTAGTTAACGTGGCAATGAAAATTTAGTAAAAAAAATTATCGTCAAAGAAAATCAACCTGCTGTGCAAAAAAAATATCAATGGAAATAATTAGAGTCAAACACTAACGTTTTATTTCTAAAAATATCGCATTTAACAAAAAGTTGTATTTTTTTAAGAATAGTTAGCCAACTTAGATCTTACTTTTATGTAAAACATTTTTGATTATTTACCTAGAATATGTTTGTTTCCGAACGAAACAAATTAATTCCATACAAGAGCCTTGATGCGCAGTCTTGCATAAAAGTTTTTGCTTCTCAATTTACAAAAGCAAATCTCACACAAAATTTAGTACAGTTTTAAGGCATTACACAGGTCCACAAAAAATGATTTGTGCTGGGTGTGGACTAAGAATTTCTGGCGATTTTTTTTTGCTGAACACAAATATGAAGTCAAAATTGAGGGTCAAAGAGCAAAAAATTGAGAAAAACTCAAAAAAACCGATAAAAATCACGATCTAGTATTGTTGCAAATACATTGTTTCACTACTTATTGTGTCTTATTCAAGTCTAAAAGTTGATGACATTTTGTCTTTGACAAAAAATAAGGAATTGGTAAATTAAATTGGTACATTTACCGGCAGAAACCTGCTACCACTAAATATTTTGACTACGACTAAGTAAACTATAAGAGATACAAAAAATTTTATAAAAAAAAAATAGAGCTTTCCAAATTGTCTTTATAACAAGTTATATAAACATTTTTAATAAGATAAATAATAAAGGAGATATAAACGAAAATGTAATTTTGCCAAAAAAAATTAGTCCAAAATATTTTTTGAAACTTAATATTTCTTCGAGATCATAACATTGCCCGTTTGGTTTCATAATATCAAAAAAATTGTGGTAAGTCTGTAGAGAACTTCAAAAAAATATCTGGATCACCACATATTCTAAAGGTTTGTTTATACATAATCATCCTTATATAAGCAAACTATTTATGTAAGCTCTAAATTTATTTGGTTTATTATTGGTGGTCAAATTTTGAAACACTCTTGATTTTATTGCAAATCTGGAATAAACTGATTTATTTGTATAACATTACAAGTGTAAAAAATATCAAGATAACAAAAAAAATTACTGAAAATAGTTTTGAATCAGTATATTTTGATGCAGTTATAATTTGGATTTTTTTTATAATACAGTTTTTTGAATTTATCTTTCTTTTATTTATAAAGAGACAAAAAAATATTTTTTCGGTAGACATCACTTTTTTAAAAATCTTGTACTATATACTATATACTTGTACTCTTTTCACTTGATAATTTAAAATATTGGAAAAGAATTTATATGAAATTGTTAGTGAAATTGAACGTGGGCCCTATTGACAATGTCCCTTTACCTTTTAAATATTTGAATACCCTTTATTTATTAAATAACCTGACCTTGATTACAGAACTAGTCCTGTTGTATTATTCAAACTTTGACCACTCTTGCTCGAAACTTAAACAAAAATCTAAACCCACTGATGTCAGTTGATCATACTGGATATCGGATTAAACCTCATTATTTTACTTAAAAGGATCCAAAGTACTGAGGTCATAACGCATAGCATAACGCCTCCCCATCCCAAGTCCAAGGACCAGGAGGTTGTAAATATTCTTGCGGGAAGGAGATCGACTACTCCTCGGCTTCCCAGAGGGCTTACGACTCCGTCGACTGTTCCGTCGTGGAGGGATTCTGCTTTGGGCCTGATGTGAAGACGTTTAAAGTGGATTATTGTCAGGGTGAATAGCGCAAAGGAAGCTAAAAAGGGTGAAAAATAAGTAACATAAAAATAATGTAATTTATTTGTAAATTTTAATTATAGGTCCCCTTATTCCCCCTAGTCCCCTAGATTCTTTCAGTGTTGGTAGGGAGAGTTGGAAAATAATAAATGAATCACGCAGTAACAGTAGAAATAAAAAACAACAAATTAAAGAAATTATATATAATGACAAAAAAGTTACCAACCTACAGGATATCTGTAATATTTTTAATTGTTCTTTTTTTCTTTCCCAAAGTCCGAAACCCGATTTTGATAAGATTGTTCTTCAGCCCCAAAATAGTGAAATAGGCTTTGCCCTGTTACGCAAGGCGATGTGAAAAAGGGTAATTGCAAAAACCACGAGAAAACCGGGGGCGGGGATTATGAGGTAAACGGCCGTGGCTGAGGGCTGGTGCTGATGATATTGCCAAAAACCCTAGCAAATAATTTGTGAGTTTTTTGGGTACCGGTTGCTACCCGGAGGAACTGAAGATCTCAAAATCTACCCAATTTTTTTAAAAATAAGGGATCACCACGGATCCATGTAATTGGCGCAATGTTTGTGTTCAGAGTCAGGTTGCCAAGGTTCTCGACAGTGCTTTTAATTGTCAATTAATCGATTTTTTTAAAAAAAATAAATTATTAGGAACTTTTAAAAAAGGTTTTGAAGGGATAAATCAACTCTAACAGCAATTAAAAAATTGAATTTTTTTATGACACCCTGAATATGAAAGCTCATCCAACAGCACTGTTCGTCTTAGTAGGGCCTTTTACACGGTAAACCATGAGCTTTTTTGCAGAAACTTTATGTATTGGGGGTAAGGGGTGTCGCTCATCACTGGGTAGCATCATATTTGGCTAAAGAGGGCAGGCAGTGGTGATAACAAATGTAGGTCAGATGTCGGTGAGGTAAGGACGGATTAGGGATCTATTCTTGGACCCTTACTATTTATAATATATATTAATAATTATTTTAATAAAAATTTTTATTATATAAAATTTTTTTTAATAAAAGGGAAGCGTGTTGAAAGGGGAAAAGATCGGTGGTTAATTTTTAATTGGTGTACAAATAAAGGGTTATTTTAAATAAAAAAAAATTTTTTAGTTTTTTTTTTTTCCAAAAAAAACCAAAAAAATTTACCAAAGTTACTTAATTAAAGCAAATCATCAATCTTTGCTCAGGTTACCAATATAAAGTTTTTGGGAGTAACTTGGGGTCAAAAAATGACCTGGGAGAACCATATTAACGGTTTAACAACTAAACTGAGTAAATCTTGCTTTGTGATTCGATACTTAAAGATGTCTGTTTCACCAAATGTGTTAAAATTGGCATATTACGGTTTAGTTCAGTCACATATATCATATGGTTTAATATTTTGGGGAAATTAGCTTTTAAATAGAGCCTTTGTTTTAAAAAGGATAATTAGGTGTATGTTAGGGGGTACCCCCGGGTGGCCCCCTCAAGCATTTATAAATTTAGGAATTTTTCTCTCCCTCCCGTATATATACCTGCTCATAATTCATGTGAGGCAGAATGAGGCCGAATTTCAAGAAACTTGATATACATACTTATAACACAAGAAATCAAAATCAGCTACATATTTCATATTCTCGTTTGGTTCGGTCAGAGTTCCCCCATTTCAGGGAATTATTTTTTAACAAGTTTCTGCAACCTTTTTGGTAGTATTGAAAGCCAAACTCCTAAAAAAAATTTTTTCAGAATTTCTTAGTTGGAAAGCCTTTTATGATGTGAATGAGTACTTATCAATGTAAATTTTAAATAGTGATTTAGTGTTTTGTTAATATTTTGTCCTTGTGTATTTTGAAAAGGGGGAATTTAAAAGCAAAAAAAAAACCTCCAAAACTGTCAATTAAAGTCAGAAAAAATTTTTATTTTTAAAAACCGCTCTTCTTGGAGGTTATACATCTGCAATAAAATATGAGGGTTTAAATTTAAAAAAATCGTCGATGACATCATATTTACTACACGAAAACACAGGGTGCCGTATATTTTTATTATATGTAAAAAATGCCCAATACAAAATTATAACTTATGTGTTCGAGGAAATTTTCAATGTTTTTTTTTGCTTTACCAAAGAATGAATTTGTTCTATACATTATGTATACAATTTTTACCACCCTGTAACCACGAAACTGCCATCTAAAACCATAGTGTTTTATGTTTTTAAAAATAACTCTTCTTAGAGATTATAAATCTGTAATAAAATATTGGGGTCTCCATTAAAAAAAAATGTCTAATGTCTACTACTTATGTAACAAAATGAGCAATTTAAAATTATTATTTACGTATTCAAGCAAATTTTTATTTTTTTTTGTTTAAGCAAATAATGAATTTGTTTCATACAATGTTTGTACACTATATATTTATTAGAATATTAATTTTACTATTTTCTTAGCCCAGATGGTACTTGTAATTCGTCTTTACCAGTTTATATTAAATATTTTCAATCCAAAAGTTATTTAAAACTCTAATTTTTTAAAAAAATAAAAAATACTTATTAATAAAATTAAAAGTTTTTTCCAAAAATAAAAAATATTGAATAAATAGGTTTTGAATTTTTTGACCCCCGATCACCCTTTTAAAAATTATTAAAAAAATTATGATGCTAGATCTACTCAAGACAGATCAAATATAATTTTTTTATCATAACCTGGGTCAATAGGCTTTGTTAAAAAAAAATATTAAAATTTTTTAAGGCAAAAAAAATTTCCCGCAAAAAATTTTAAAAAAATTGTGCCTCATCCGCGCTTTGAAGACCCTTACTTACCAAGCAAAATTAAAAAATCTTTTGATGTGACTAAGATATAAG
Source organism: Listronotus oregonensis (assembly GCA_019359885.1). Lineage (NCBI taxonomy): Eukaryota > Metazoa > Arthropoda > Insecta > Coleoptera > Curculionidae > Listronotus > Listronotus oregonensis. The sequence continues at coordinate 6,175 of JAHBCN010014553.1, forward strand.
AAAAAAACAAAAAATCTTCATAATTCAATAAAATGTTTTTTGAAGCACCCACGTAAATAAAAAAAAGAACAGCTAAAAGCACATCTTTTTATTTTTAACAAGTCTAGCTGGGTGAGATTTTAAAGAATGAAAAGGCCGATTAGGGCCCGTTCAAGTATTACGCTACGCAATTTTTTAAGGTTTTTGACCCCCCTCCCTTCCCCCATGTAACGCGCCGTAACGTGTTAAAACGTTACGGAAACACCAAGTGACCATTTTTACCTAAAACTCGTAAAAACAATGTTACGTAAAGCGTAGTTTAAACCCTCCCCCTTCCTCCCCTGTAACGCATCGTAACGTTTTACAAGACCTCCCCCTCCCCCCAAATGCGTTACGTAATTCTTGAACGCTCCCTTACTCCCAATATTCCCTTTATGCGCCAAGGTCCTTTTAGTCGACAAGCTGGATTAGAAAAAGATCTTTAAATAATGCCTAACACCCCGTGAGCTTAAATAAGTAACTATAATTTTTTTTTTGTTCTCGAATATTTTTATTTATTTCGTAAAATTGAAGAAATTTTCAGTAATAATTATACTGGGCCAAGTGAATAAAAGGAGCAAATACTTATACTAGAGTTTTATGGAAATAGACTTATGTAATATTAAAAGACTAAACAAGGATGCTACTATAGTAAAAGTATTTGCGTCCATTCACCTGGCTTAAACCAAGGAATTTAAAGGTGAATGGGAATACTGTAGAACTAAATTGTCCAGGCGTGCAGGGCAGCGGGAATCGGGGGGGGTTTCCCCGCGGAGTTTGCGCAATAAATAGTAGGTCAGAAACCGGCTTCCATAATTCTTTGTTACTATCTATAAAGTTGACATCATCAAATGTCAAATTCAAGCATTCACTGTTTTTTTTTTTTTTTTCACAAAATTGTTGGTTATTAAACGATACCCCCCTAGAATTTTAAAATTATTGTGTAATATTGGATTTTATATCATTTGATATAATATGGAAAGAATAGATGGCGCCACTTTACAGCCTTCTATTAAAATGGTCGATATTTTTGGGAGTTTTGTATTTTACCAAAAATCTTGGTAAATAAATAAAAACACGATTTTTAAAAAATAAATTTCAAACATTGTATAATAGTTTCATGTACTTATCACTAATTTTGTGATAAAAGAAGGGCAAGATAGTGTAAATGAGTTTAATCTTATCCTAAGATTGTGGTTGTACATTCAAAAGTGAAAATTTTTATAACTGCTTTTTAGGCATATACTTTTCACTAATAACAAACATTCATGAGACAGAATAACAGTGGTTAATAATGTTTAGTAACCTTTGGTACCTAGGTATCCATTGTAACAGTAATCGTTAAATATTATGTGTCTACAGTATGTCGAGCTTAAAAAGTTGATAATTAAAAATCTAATTTCTTTTTAAACAAATACAGAAAAAGCAAAAAGGAACTTTAACATAAAATTGTACTTTCTTTTATTCAATTAGAGGGACCTGTATAAATTAAAATTTGCCTGATCTGCCCAGTAATTGATAATTTTGATCTTTTAAAAGAATGTATTAAATTATTATTTAATGAAATAAAAGTACCTAAATGTAAACCTTATTTCTTTTTAATAATCCACAGAAATACACAAACATTGTGGAAATCATCTAAAAGATAGTTAAGATTGCCTTACTTTTCTCACTGCTATTTCCTATGAAATTTTCATTTTCTATAATTCATAATTGATATATTATTCTTTATTCGGTTATTTAACCTAAAATATAAGAAATACTTACCTAAAGTAAAAATGCCGGGTATAATGCCCTTACATTTGCAAGACAAAACCATACAACCTCTAGTCATTTTGTTACGATATTATAAGTAACAAACAATAAACACAAAATTATAGTCACAATTTAATAAACACTAATCACTAAAATAAGAAGGTTTTTATTAATCCAAAAACTTCGCAACCACAAAATATAATCACAAAAAAGCAAAACAATCGAAGCTAATACGGTTTTTTCATAAAAGTATAATGTGTTGCCTAACTACACACTGATTTATCAGTGTGTAAGTAGGCAACACATTAAATTATTTCGTGGAATTTCGTTATTGCGCAAAATCGGCGGGGCCAACTATGACAGTTATTTTCATACTGGACTGGACATTTTTTGATCGAATGGGCCATAGCATTGGGCTTCCATACACCTTTAAACTTCCTTGGTTAATACCGAAAAGTTAGAAGATTTAAACCATTTTTAGTTTGTTATTGTTATTGTAAAACATGTCTATGCTTACCTGCCAAAAGATACATAACTCCCGTAACCAATACAGCACTGATTTGATGTTGAAATACACCAAAGGCGCCTACCAGGGCTGCACTGCCCAGTACTATCAGGCAGACGAGGGCGCAAGATATTGACAAATTCTGCATGCCTAGTAGCAAAAGAAAATATATTTAATGGTACTTCGTAGTATATGAGAAACTCCAAATGATGGTACGCCTTTTTGGGTTTTGAAAACCAGCATTCTGTGTTCTTATTATTAGGGCTGTGCCGATACCACATTTCAGATACCGATACTCCGATACCTTTTATTCCGATACCGATAATGTATCTGAAATTATCTAAAATTAAGATAAAAACTTGTTTTTTAAAATAATGTATTATTTATATTTACACATAAAATAGTCAAAATTAAAACAAAACATTTAACAGTTTAAAAGTAAAAACATCAAGTATCTTTTTAATAACTTTTTGCTCATCTTCTTGGGTAAGTAATCCAGCTTTATAACGAGGATCTAAAACCCTAGTAATTAAATAAAGATAATTTTGTTTCATAAAACTAAAGCGGTTCTTTAGCCCTGCTAATAATTTCTTTGTGAGTGAATTTACACCTTTTACTTCTGAATAATGTTTAAACAATTTCGATGCTCTTAGTGGAAAAATATCCGCTAAAGAAGCAGAATGATCACTACTTTTTTAGCAAGTAGCCAGTCACTGTGCGATATGTAATAAAATTTGCGGAGGAAGAAAAAACGAACAAGTAAAACAAATATTACAGATGTTAAAAATTAAAAAATAATAGTAACATTAACTATATTACGGTAAACACCAATAACACTATATGTATTATTATTATTTACCTAAAATAGCGCCTTTCTGTTTAAGATTTGACACGAAAAAAAAAAACAGTATCTGGAATCAGATAAATTTGTATCTGAAAATTTAGGTATCGGCGAGTATCGTAAATTAATTCAGCCCTTTATTATATCTGAAAACATATATTAAATATGCTATGAGGGGTATTGATCATTAGGTGATTGTATACAGTATGTCCACTGAAAAGGTGTTGAATAGGAAAAACTTCTTTATTTTTAATTTTATTGAAAAAGTTACTCTTGATAAAAAAATTTTGCTACTTCTTAGAGTAAAATTGGGATAAAAACATTTAACATTTTTCACACGCGGTGTTCAGGAAATTGAAAAAACTTTAAACGGTACAAGAGTAAAGTGTATTTATTTGAGAAGATATGGAAATAAGTTACTAGGAAAAGTTATTCATTATTCGATTTCCTATAAAATTGGTATTGGAGACTACTAATATACCAATTAGAATTGATTAAATTTATTTTAATATCAATTAACTAATTCCAAATTAACGATGCACAAGTTGCATGTTTATTTATTTTAATATCAATTAACTAATTCCAAATAAACAATGCACAAGTTGTAAGTTTATTTCGAGGTTTATTTACTCAAACACACTACCACCCTGTTGGGCACATGCCTTTAAACGAACAAGCAATTCATCAAAAGTTTTTCTTAACCTCATGTATAGATATTAAACCAACGGCATCTCTAATCACATCCTTTAATTGATCAGTAGTGGCATTTATTAGAGGTTTTAGATAAACAATTTAAGAGGTCACTAAACTGGTCCTTGTCTCCCAATCCAGTGCTCTGAAAACGTAGGGTCTAACCATTATTCAACCGTTGCCACATAATGTGCTGGGCATCCAACTTGTTGAAAATAAAATGAACGATGTTAGTCTGATGGAAGATTGTCTAATTCACCGTCGAGGAAATTTCTTAACATAGCTATGTAACTCTTCGCATTACAAGTAGTGTCAAAGAAGTATGGCCCTATTATTCCGTAATAATAAATGGCGTACCACACATTTACTTTGACACAGTACTGACGCCTGGTCGAAAAAGTTGATTCATCAAAAAACATTATGTTCTTTTGAAATTCTCTTTCCATACTGCCAACCCACAAACAGAAATCCAAACGTTTTGCTTCATCGCCGACTTCCACAAAATGAGTAAAAACTGGCTTGTATGGATTTATTTTGTTGTGTTTTAATATCTTTTGAATTTGTGAGTTTTTAACAAATTGGAGATTTTAAGCTCTTTTTCTTAATGATAATTTCGGGAGTTCATCTACTGAATTGTAATACCAACAAAGTGCTTCCATCATTTTTATTGTATCTCTTTTTTTCTCTAAGTATTCGCAACAATGAGCCAGTAATTAAAAACGTCAAAATTAATTTACGATAAGTAGGCTCAGAAACGTACATATTGGGGAATTTTTCATTAAATTCCTGAATCACATAACATTGCACCAAGTAAATTTTTTGCTTTAAAGTAAGCATTTGTGTGTTGATAGTGTCAATAAAGCTTGTCACTATCAACGCCCACTAGTACAAAAATGAGTTATTAATTCAGAATTAGTTAATTGATATTAAAATACATTTAATCCCAAATAAATAAAAGTAGGCCGATTTTTTCGAAAATTGGTATTAGAAACTACCTTTTACTTTTAAACAACTTTATATCTTCTTAAATAAATGCACTTTACTCTTGTACCATTTAAAGTTTTTTTCAGTTTTCTGAACACCGCGTATAAAATGTGTTAAATGTTTCTATCCCAATCTATCTCTAAGAAGTAGCAAAATTTTTTATTAAGAGTAGCTTTTTTCGATAAAATTAAAAATAAAGAAGTGTTTCTTGTTTAACACCTTTTCCGTGGCTATACTGTACAGTGGCGTATATTGACCATAAAAAGTGGGTGGCCCAATTGCTTATTTTAGAAATTAATTAAAATAATATAGATTAAAAAATTTAGGTTAATACCTAAAGGTGTGGTTCCTTCCACGCGGCCGTCGCATACGACTAACGCAATGCGACTAACGCATGTGACCGCCGTTTAATTAGGTGGTTTCTTAGGATCGCGGCTCAAACTCGCGATAGCAAAATTATTAGTGTAAAGGAAATAATGTTTGGTAAGAGTCGTGATGGATGATCTAGCAATATATTTATTGTTAGAAGAAAAAGAGGATGACGAAATACTATTACAATTAGCCAACCTGAAACATAGCAATGCCCCTATAAATCCAATATTTCAGCAAAGACGCGATGAGGGTTGTTGTACTACATTAATAAATCGACATTTGCGACAGGATGAAGTAACATTTAGAAAATATTTTAGACTGAATAAAGCACAGTTTAGTTTTATTCTTGACTTAATAAAAGACGATATAAAGTCCGAGCCATACAACAGAGTTGAATATCCAATTACCCCAGAGGAAAAATTAGCCATTGTATTAAGGTAAATCTGTACAGGGTGTCCCAAATTCGAGTCTTATCATTAGGATCTCGAAAACTTGAAGAAATACGAGGTCGGTTAAATGAAGGCAAAGTTGCGCAATTTAATGCTAATCGAAATGCCACCTTAGAACTTTAAAAATTTCGAATACATACTTTTGGAAAAAACCGATTATTCGCGATTTCGTTTTTATTTTTTTATGACTTTATTTGAATGGATGTAACAAAATAACTTTTACATTTCCATTGCTACTTTTTCTGTTCTACAAGATAGTGTTATTAGATTTATACACCCACATTTCGTCATTGAGATGCCATCATCAACTGTTTTTTTTAATACGGCCCTGGTTTTTTTTATTATGTATTTTAGGAGCTATTAAGTTCCCAAAACCAATATTGTATTGCACTTATTCAAAAAAATTATATTAATGGCAATTTTCATAAGAAACCATATGTTAGAGAGAGTCAGACAATATATTTTTGGCATGATCTTGGGAAAACATTAAACTGATTTTTTCGAATAAGTGCGAAACATCATTGGATTTGGGTTCTTAAAAGCTCTTAAAATACGTAATAAAAAATCCAGTACCTCATTTAAAAAATAAAGTTTTAATTTTTAACAATTAAAAAAAACACCGGACATTCCACACAAAACAACACAAACAAAATATCAGACGCACACACGACTGCGGCTACACTGCTTCTTCAGCAGTCCAGTCGCATCAATCGCAGTCGTTGACAGCGGATGCATACGACGGCCGCTCGGAACAAACCAGGCACATTTAAAAACATGAGTAGGAGTGCTTTGCGGCTAACGCAGTGCGTTAGACGCATGCGGCGGCCGCGTGGAAGGAAACATACCTTAAAATTATTTAAATTGTTTTAAGGTGTGGTTCAATGCGACTAACGCATGCGGCCGCCGTTTAATCGGGTGGTTTCTTAGGACCGCGGCTCAAACTCGCGATAGCAAAATTATTAGTGAAAGGGAATAATCTTTGGTAAGAGTCGTGATGGATGATCTAGCAATATATTTATTATTAGAAGAAGGAGGAAGAGGATGACGAAATACTATTACAATTAGCCAATCTGAAACATAGCAATGCCTCTATAAATCCAATATTTCAGCAAAGACGCAATGAGGGTTGTTATACTACATTAATAAATTGACATCTGCAACAGGATGAAGTAAAATTTAGAAAATATTTTAGAGTGAATAAAGCAGAGTTTAGTTTTATTCTTGACTTAATAAAAGACGATATAGTCAACAGAGTTGAATATCCAATAACCCCAGAGGAAAAATTAGCCATTGTATTAAGGTAAATCTGTACAGGGTGAACCAAACTCGAGTCTTATCATTAGGATCTCGGAAACTTGAAGAGATACGGGTCGGTTAAATGAAGGCAAAGTTGCGCAATATGATGCTAATCAAAATGCCACCTTAGAACTTTAAAATTTTCGAATACTTACTTTTGGAAAAAACCATTATTCGCAATTTCGGTTTTATTTTTTATGACTTTATTTGAATCGATGTAACAAAATAACTTTTACATTTCCATTGCTACTTTTCATGTTCTACAAGATAGTGTTATTAGATTTATACACCGACGATTCGTCTTTGAGCTGTCATCATCAACTGTTTTTTTTAAATACGGCTCTGGATTTTTTAATTATGTATTTTAGGAGCTATTAAGTTCCCAAAACCAATAATGTATTGCACTTATTCGAAAAATTTATATTAATGGCAATTTTCATAACAAACCATATGTTAGAGAGAGTCAGACAATATATTTTTGGCAGGATCTTGGAAAAATTAATGTTTTCCCAAGATTTTTTTGAATAAGTGCGATTGCAATCATTGGATTTGGTATCTTAAAAGCTCTTAAAATACTTAATAGAAAATCCAGGATCTCATTTAAAAAGTAAAGTTTCAATTTTTAACAATTAAAAAAAAACACCGGATATTCCACACAAAACAACACAAACAAAATATCAGTCGCAGGCACGACTGCATCTACACTGCTTCTTCAGCAGTCCAGTCGCATCAATCGCAGTCGTTGACAGCGGACGCATACGACGGCCGCTTGGAAGAAACCAGGCACATTTAAAAACATTAGTAGGAGTGCTTTGCCGCTAACGTAGTGCGTTAGACGCATGCGGCTGCCGCGTGGAAGGAAACATACCTTTAAACAGTGGACGGTCTTCTCTAATAAATGCCATTGTTGATTATAAAAAAAGCTTCTCGTGGTAATAAAACTTAATGTTCCCGTCACAGTAAACACACAAGCTGTTACAAATAAAGGATGATTTTTTGACTGTTTCTATAGGATTTACACAAGTGTGAACACTGTAGGCTTTGAGTTGTATTCTCATAACTGTGCAGAATTATTATGTTATTACATTTTATATTACTAAAACTTAATGTCTCTCGTCCATGTATTCATAAAAATCTATTAAAAATAAAAGATGCCTTTTTAAAAGGTTGCGTTTTCAGAATTTTAAAAATTACCCTGTGATAATCGGTGGCGTATATTGAATATAAACAGTAACTGAGTAATATCGCTAAAAACTTTGGTTATTATCCATAAGTATTTAAATTGTTTTAAAACGTGAAAGAATCTGGTCCTCTCTGCCCCCCTCGAGAATACTGTTTATGACATATGTACTGTATACTGGTTGTATACTCACGATGTTGCCAGTCGGCTCTTGGTTCGTATCCCTTATCCCATCGGAACCTCCTGATAAGTAGTTGACGCACGGTTGAACGGAGGGGAATCCCACTCGCCCTAAAAGTCCGATTTCTTCATCTGTAAATTAAAATCAAAATATTTTACTTAATACCAAAAAGTCATTCACTTTTTTGTTTTGTTCTGATTTTCCTTGTTATTTCTTTCTCACAAAATTAAAAAGTATTTAGTTTTATCAACGATGATAATAAATAACTAGTGGTTTAGTTTGATACCGCCAGTCCAACATTATTTAATGATTTGAAATACATTTTATTATTTAATATCATCTTCCAGAACTTTAGTGCAATCGTTCTAGTGATCTTCTAATTTATGGATTTCATCACCGGAGATTCCCCGTTTTGTTTTATATTCTTGAGTATATGCGAGATATGTGTCAAAAGCTTTTAAAAAAAGAAAGTAAACATAACCTATAAAATTTTAATCGTTTTCCGTTGATTTCGTGTATTTGTGTATTTCAAAATTGAGCGCTATTCTTAAAAAGAAGAACGAACCAACTGTTATAAATAAAGACGAAATTATTGTAATGGAGCTTAGAAAGATTAATTAGTAGAGTTGGTCAAAGTCCATAAAAATCTCTTAAGGGGAAACCTTTGTTTGATTAGTAATGCTTTAAAACAATTCCTGACGGAGAGAAAACCTGGAAGCGATGGCGGAATAATGAAATATAATAAAATGTATTACCTATTATACTTTATACACTGCAGAAGTACTATATAGAGGATCTGTATGTACAGGGTGTCCGGTTATAAATGTAACCTCCCATTAAGTTTTTAAATTGACGTTTGGGAAAAATTAGCTCAGTATAAAAGTTTAATGTTTCAAAATATATTTTTTAAACTTTCTTATACTTGTACAGGGTGTTTCAGAAAGTCTGAACGTGGTCCTACTATCCCATTTCAAATGATTCCGCAATTTTTTTATTTGAGATTTGCATTCTCCTTGAAATTCTAAACATTTTTGATGTAGCATACCCTATGTCTGATTGTAATAGTTTTATCACCAAATGCAAAAAACCGTAAGCTTAATTATCATCAGGCAATATTGCTACGTTTGTTGATTTTATCAATCAGCCATGAAATTTGACATATCAGTCATACGTTTAGTCCAAATTTATTTTCTATCTAATTTTTCACAGCCATACACACGCATATATTTCCTTTTGGCCCTTTTTTATTATAATTAATCTTAAATTGGGGACTCATTTAAAATAAGATAGTAGGACCACGTCCAGACTTTCTAAAACACCCTGTATAGGTTCTAAACGTCAAATAAAAAAGTAAATGGGGGGTTACATTATCTTTTTATATCCAGCTCGTCCAAAAGGTTACAATAATATTCAAAGTTTGTATTTTTTACTAGTTTGGTAATCCCTAAACTTTTAGCAGTCGTTCAAGAATTTGTTTTGGTGTAAACCTTTCAAAACTAAAAATTTACTTCAAGATATTATAATTTTTTTCATTGTAAAAAAATTTTGTAGTACGACTTTGAGCAGCTGTAAATATACGAATGAGTTAGAGATCGAACGCTGTAAGAACAACACCGATACGTCACGGTCTCATATGGCAAACTGATACAAAACCGACGTATCGGTGTTGTTCTAACAGCGTTCGATCTCTAACAAATCTACATGAAACTTTCCACGTTTTCATAAAAAAATACTACCATTTTTAGAAAAATAAAACGACGCATCTAATAGCTCCATCTTTAATTAAACGACAAAACCTTTTAAACAAACAGTTTTTTTTTCGAGTTTTGCAGTGGTATTATGGTAAGATTATAGAATATTCTCAAAAGCAATTAGACGAGTAGACGTTATAATCTAATTTCAGCTAAAAGTAAGATGTCGGGTGTACAATGTGCAGTCGACTTTTTATTATTTATTTTTATTGTAAATGTAGCGGAGAAGTATACTAGTTTATTTATGAAGATCGCAATTATTAAAATAATTGTTGAATTTTTTAAATGTATTTAGTTTAAACTTAAACAGTAAAGTAAAATAAAATTTGAGAAACCATCAGTTGTAAATTAGGCACGCTATTTTTGTCGCTATTTTGGTTTGGGTGATGAGAGGGGGGGAACATTTTTTAAAAAAAAAGGGGTCGCGCTTTAGATAAGTTTGGGAAACACTGTTTGTTCTGTACTTTGGAAGAGATGGAGTTATAGGTTGGTAGTTTTATTTTTCTAAAAATGGTAGTAATTTTTAATGAACACGTGTTTATGTAAATCTAACCATTAGTAATTCCTCATTGAAAATTATTAAAAAAAGGTTTTTTAAAATGGGTCCAAAATTGTTTTCTCAAAATCTAAATTTTTTAAAAAAAGGTTTTTTTCAATTTTCAAAATCTTTTTGATTTTTAAATTTTAAAATATTTCTTATTTATAGGGTATTTAAAGAAAAAATTTTAAGGCCATTTAAGGGGACATCTTATCGGAAATATTGTGAAAAAAGTACCCTATTTTTTGCAATTTTTATAATATATATATATATATATATATATATATATATATATATATATATATATATATATATATATATATATATATATATATATATATATATATATATATATATATATATATATATATATATATATATATATATATAATAAAAAATAAATTTTAATTTGCAACTAGAGCAAATGAGGTCCAGAGACTTGCAATAAATCAATTTTTTTTTCTCGAAAACGAAGCAAGTTAGGAAAAAATATCAAGAGACATAAAATTTGTATTTTTAGTTACTTATTAAAAAAAATATATTAAAATTGTAAAAATATCAGTGGCGTACATTTTTTACAATTATTTTCGATAAGGTGTCCCATGAGACGCCACTGGACCTAATAATTTTAATTTAATTAGACCTAAATTAAACCCTTATTAATAGAAATAACACTGAAATTTTAAGAAAATCGGCTATAGGATATTTAAGATAATTGCAAGAAAACATATATTTTTTTTTAAATTTTAGTATCCAGTATACTATGCATTTTTTAACCCAAGTTTATAAAACCTTCTTTTAAATATTTTTTAATTATAAATCACCTGAAATTTAACGGTGCATTTTTGGAACACCCTGTATAGTTATAAAATATTAAGCCAATGAATTTTTATTTGACCACAATTTAGAAGATTTTATTGCACTGTGCGAAGTGACAAAGTACAGATTCTCTGCTTTAAATGAAATTTATTGGATGCCTACGCTGAGAGTAAATATTTATGAGCTAAGAAGTACGTTGTTACTCCGATAAGGATCTAAAGGTTTTGCATTTGAAAACGGCGTAAAATTAAAGGAGTTTATATTCTTGACGTTGCCGCTCCCACTTCTGATGATGTGTCTAGTTGAAATTTGAGCGTTTAATGTAACTATTTATATTTTAAAAATGGGCCGTTTTGTCATATTTTTGGCTAACAAATCGCCGCGATGCTTTTTGAATCACCTTGTATATGCCAACGGCCTTTGTCGAGAAAAATCACCGCTTCTCGGGAGATCAGCGCCGGACACGGGTAGTAATTGGATGGGTGACCGCCAGCGAACACCGTGTGCCGTTGGGTGTGGTTCGGAAGTCACGTTAAACTGTAAGTCTCGTTACCCAGGCGTTAAGGGGGTTAGTTGAGAGATAGTAGTTACTTGTATAAAGTCCGTGGTGACACTACGTCTTTATTTAAAATTGTGCCCTAAAATGTAATAACTGCATGGAAAACTTTGAGGAAACTGGGAAATAAAATAGGTTAAACATCTAAAAACCCGGCATTTACGGCTTTATATAAGCCTTTTCGTCACAAAGATAAAAAAGAAAATCCTGTACTTACCTGTTAAACGAGACATAACGTCCAAATACCTCCGTATCGGTACCAAGAATGCGATCGTGCGGTCTCGCATGTCGTTCGTAGATACTCGAGCTACCGTTCTATCGAGCAACCACTGCAACCTTACCGTCCCATTAGCCAAAAACTCAAGTTTGTCCATCTCCCACGTTACTTCTTCCCAATGATCCGTCATTATCGCTGCGCAGAGCATGCCTGTGGCGCAAGTGGTCAATACGAGGGTGCCTAAAAAAATGTTGTAAAGACACCATTTCCGAACATGATTTTAAAAACAAATCTATTTTTAGTTAGATGGACAAGGTAGCAGGCATGTTTTTGCTGGAAACTCTTGAGAAAGATGTATGTAAAAAGAATCAAGATATGAGGTTGGGATTAAAGGTTTCCGGCCTAACCCATAGAGAGCGCAAGTTGCCGTCTTATAACCGCCTGTTTATAGCCACATGTGTTGCTAGTTTATCTTTAAAGTTTAGAGAGAGCGCGTCAAGTGGTTTATGTTTTATAGTTTTTTAACCTTTAAGATACTACGTTATTTTTAAACATAAATGACGGCGTGGGGTCCTTTAATTGTAATTCTTGTTATCTTTCTGTTTCTTCTGTTTATCTTTCTACTCTTTTTGAACGTAACTAAATAGACTAAAGCAAAAAGTTACATAAAATATAAAAAAAGAAACAAATAAAATAACTTATTCGCCATCTCCTAAATGAAATAAACATTTAACTGATGCGTCTGTGATCTGAACATACAAAAGGCTTGCAATCATCGCGTTTTATATTCACTTTGACATTAACAGCTCCTGGACAGAGGTAATATCTTCATCGTTTTATAGTTATTACAGCTTGGTCTTGGCTTTGTTGTGGCGGTTGTGCTACTACCCATGGAACTATTGCTTGACATATACTAGTATTGTTTTTTAAATTGACAATTATTTTTCCATATTGGGTTTAGCCAATTATTTTCCCAGTTTCTAAAGAAAACCTTTCCGATTTTAGATATTTTGGAACCTAGATTTTTAGAGGTGTATTTTATTAAACCATTTAAAGCAGCAATATCTAGAAAATTCATAAACAATCGAAATGGCTAGCGATTAGTACGGCGAGGTATATTCTTTTATCATTTTATCTGAATTATTCATGGCTCCTTTGGCACTGTTATACGAAAGTTTCACATCTGGTTTTTTTTGTTTTACTCTATATTATCTTCCATTTCCGATATAGTTTCAGTTTTGCTGACATAATCGGAATCACGGTCTTCAACATCACTTGCTACATCATCGTCCCTACTTTCACCTATATGAGATACCAGTTCTTCAAGGTCTTTTTGAGTTAGTGCTTTACGATTATATTTCGTCATTTTAAATTGTTTTTTATACTAATAGTCTAAACATTTCATTTACTATTTATTTCTAAAAAAACTTTTCCTATTTAACAAAAGAAATATGTTGAATTTTCATTGTCCCAAGTAACTTTGAGCAATGGAATACCGACAATAAAGATCTTAAATTTGGAAGCAATGACGGTCTTTGAGTTCTTGTTTATTAATATCTGAAGCAAAAAGTAATGTTAAAATTTATTGTACAACGTGGTCACACGGCCACTGAAAATGAATGACCTCGTTCCGGAAGGCCAAAAACAGCAACTTCTGAAGAAATTGTGCAAAAAGTTTATTAAATCGTTTTGAATGATCGCCGGCTGAAGTAAGGTAAGACAGCTAAGGCTGTGGACATCGAAAGGGCATACCAATAACTCATGTTTTCTGATAGATAGGCTTGGTCTAAAAGGCGGTGGATGTTTAAACCTACTAATGTCAGCCACACTGACATTAGTATGTTTGACATCTTCAGAGAACTGTACAGGCCGGGTCTGTATAGTTCAGTAAAACAAAGGCGTTCTTGCTCACATACTCTCTGACCGCCTGTGCACTTTTGCCTCTGAGAATTTCCAGAATGTGTATGGCTGACTTAAGTCAAATTAAATCTTACCCAGTAAGAAAAAAACACTTGGATGAACACTGCAATTCCAGCCGGCCTCTTCGTTATCCTCCCCAGTGTTTCCGTTTGGAGATGCAGCCCCTGTGGCGTTGCCGTCCATCAGCAACGGGTCGTAGTCCACTATAAGAAGGTCGTAGTCGCCCAGGCCACCCTTAGGTGGGGCGCCTATGGCCCGGCAACCCACGAAGCGCGCCAGGCCTCCTAGGACGTCCGGCCCAATCGTAGTTGGGTGGGTAGAATGATTCGAATAATAAGCTGGCGACGCTCTACTGGAAAATATAAAGAAAATTGTATTAGATAAATAAAATCGCCGTCATTAAAAAAAAATACATTTGTTTTTACAGATACGTAGGCCGCATCGAAAATTTCTACAAACTGTAAGAAATACAACTTATTTGTAAGGAAAAATCGCTTTATTGTTTTTTAAAATATTATTCTTTTAACTTAACACATTTATTCATACGATAAAACCAATCAGTAAAACATGAATGCCATTTTCTTGGGTCACTCCTGAAACAAGGTTTTTAAACGCAGAAACACCTTTATTTGGATTTAAAAAACGCTGACCACGTATTTTATCTTTAAGTTTTAGAAACAAACAGAAGTCACGTGGTGATAGGTCGGGGTTGTAAGGTGAATGTTCCCACAATTTCACCTTCGACTGCTCTAAAAATCGATTTGTTTGCAGCGCCCTATAGGACGAAGCATTGTCGTAGTGCAAAACTATGTTGTTTCTTAGATGCCCTAATCAAACTTTTACCAGCACTTGAGGCTAACAAACTGGAGTGTACCAAAGAGCATTAACTGTCCGTTGATCTTTCAATAAAATTTTGTGATTGGCCCCCTTTTTCCAAAAAAAAACACGCCATCATCTTTTTCCCAACACTGCGGAACTGTATAACTTTAACTGCATTGGGGTCAGTTGGAAACACCCATTGAGCCGACTGGCGTTTTGATTCAGGCTCAAAGGCATAAATCCATGATCCGTCATCAGTGATAATGTCGTATGAAGCGTTTAATCTACCATTGTCTTACTTTATTAGATTTTCCGTGCACTATTTGACGCCATGTTTTTTTTTTTGAGCTTCGGTTAAAGTATGGGAAACCCAACGACAACCAAATTTTCCAATTTCAAGATAATGGTGCAAGATCTTTTTGATTGCAGTCATTTCAATCCCCAAAGTACGCCGAATAATTTGATATGGTACACGATTGTATTCTTTTATCATTTGTCGAACAGTAGCTAGTAGTTAGTAGTTTTCTTCAGTGACAGCAGAAATTGGCCGCCCTTCAAGCAATTCATCACTCAAAGAAACTTGTTTAAACTTAAATTCGTTGAACCAGTTGTACACACTCCTCGAACTTGGGGATTTATCACCAAAAGCATCCCAAAGTCTTTTAGTGCATTACTTTGGGCACAAATCACTTTTAAAATCATAAAAAATCATAGCGCGAAAATTTTCGCTTGTAACATTTTAACGCTAACAGACAAATTCTAAAAATTCACGATTTCCGGTATCGACTTGCAATTGCTTATGTCAAGACTTACATGACGGTATTTTTTGTTTTCAGCCTACTTTGTGTCATAGGTGCATTGAGTACATTAGTTTGCAGAAATTTTTGTTGTGATCTACGTACCTAATCTCTCCATCTCGCACATCAACGGGTACGGAAGAGAAGGAGCGATAGAACTTTTAACACATTTACTCAGACTACAACTACACACACTTCTAAACAACAAACTTGGAGTTAAAAAATAAGGTTAAATACAAGTTTAAATTACTAAATTGCAGTGTTGCCCAAATGCAAAACTAAGACGAGACTTAGCCAGTCTTGATATTGGTCTTGCATCAAAACAACTGGTCATGCTCTTGGTATTGGTATTGCGCTTTTAGCCTTGATCTTGGTCTCGATCTTGCAGCAAGAGTATCGCAAGTCTTGCAATTGCGTATTAGCTCGTTGCTATTTATTAAATACGTTAGTTTGGATCTTAGAACATAGGTACATTTTGAGCTTATAGTGACATAGAGATAGTAAAGTCTAACCAAAGTAATAAAATTACTTTGACAATAATGATAGGACCTCACCTTATATGAAAAGGAAGAGTTGTAGAATAAAGACAATCTATACAGTTTACCAATTATTTAAATAAAAAATACAACATAAATTTAATTACAGTACAATAGCTTTGACGTGGGATACTTTTATATCAGGGGTCTCCAAAACTTTCAGCCCTTTGGCCATACTGATTACT